>OY723397.1:16756314-16941314 GCA_963210295.1 Ophion ellenae | reverse complement strand
GAATGATAATATGTACAAGGAGTGCAACGTCAAGCCTTGATGCCGACACTTGAGATCATGCAAGTCTGGACAAGTTAGCCCCATGGTTAAACTCATCGTCGTCATCATCGGCGATATCAATAACGTCTTCGTCTACCCCAACTTCCACTTCGTCATCATGGGCGATATTCACGACAACCTCCATCTCATCATCGACGAGATCGATCACTTCAATTTGGTTCGACATTTTTCTTAACTGATTTTCCGTTTTCCGACTCTTCCACAAGGACACCTCGGAGGTTGAAGACTGGAATGGCGAAAACTGCTGTTCCGATCCTTCTTCGGATTTCGATTTTTAGATCCTCATAGGCTTATAGTAGGGTGGGGGCTTATTGTAGAAAAAAACCTTGCAAGATAGTGCATCCTGGCCAGGGAATAAACGAAAAGTTTTTTTTCTTTAACTATCCCTGTAGGGGTAGGCATCTGCTGTCCAGAAAAGTGTGCACTCATAGAGGTGAAAGCTGGCCAGGCTCGCCAATCATTGACTTTCGCGATCTCTACAGAACCGCGTCTAGGTCATGGAGACTGAACTGGCGTATTATAAAGAGCATCTTAGAGTTTTTAATATATATTGCCACGTGTTCCAGTATGTATGAAGTCCAGCCTGTCACGAATGATAGCGCTCTTCGCAGAGCAACATCAAACCTATTCAAGTGACACTTGAGGCTATACAGTTTTTACCAAATCAGCCCTATTCTAAAGACAATTTTTTTTGTTCGTCGACGTTCAGTGCCAGCCTTCGAGCATAGGGAACATTTTGACAAAATAACATTCCGCTCAAGTAATGTCTTGGCTATCCAAAACACATACGAAAACGAGGTATTTATTACAAAACGATCAACTTTGTGGATCTATGGCCGGAGAATTTTTTTTTTAGGCTTCGACCACTGATCCCACTGCATGCACCATTTGAGCATAAATGCACTCGCGGTCTGGAATACTCACAAAAATACTTTTATTTTTTGCTCCCGTTGAACCCCGATCGGCTCGTTCTGCGTGTGTATTTATTTTTCATGCTTTCCACGTTAAAAGATATCAGCGTGATATTGAAAAACTCTGGTGGAGGTGATTCTATTACATTTTCCGAGCTAGAAGGGAACGACAAAAATATTTTCTGATGGGAGACCATTTTTAATCATCGGCAGCGCTCAAAAGTGGCCACACTTTGAATGAAGCAGTGAGTTCACATATCTCTCTGGCAAGACTTTTCAACTCGTTAATATGGAGAACAACAATGAACCATCAGAAGAAATCTTGCACAATCAAGCCACGCTCTTAAGTTCGATCGACGACTTTGCTGTGTCGGAGATACAGATCGTCGAGTTCATCGAAGTACTGAAATCGCAAAGCCGAATTAAGCGCCAACGATTATCAACTAAACATCAATAGTCATTGATAGGCCAAATACCGAATCTGGAAGGATTGAAGTATTTCATGTACAGGCATTCTATATGCATGGGTGCAGGACACAGCGGTGATGGGTTAATGTGGCGAGAACTCGACTTGAACGCCTGATGGTCTATACTTTAAGTTCTGCTCGATGAATTTCAACAACGTGGAAGTGGTTGAGCTTTACAAAAGATACGTAATCTTACAATAAATGTAAATAAGTATAAATCAATACGCGTTAAATGTTATATCTCATTGCCACGGGAAATAATGATTATGAGGGCTGCGATTAATGTGCAATCAAGAGATAATGCACGTTTCGCATGGGTGACAGTTACGGCTTTATACCCAGCTGAACGAAACAGTGACCACGGATCTTCTTACATGCATTATTCAACGGTATTGAATCTATCGAATATTGAATTCCCAATCACTATGGGTCAAATTTTAAAAAAAATTGTGCTTCAAAACAATTTATCCATTAATGTGTGTACCACCGAAGAAGACATTGCTCCGATACGCATGGCTCAACATAAAAAGAAGAAAAGCATGTCAATTTGCTGTACATACAAGATACCGAAGATAACAATGTATGACATATCACATAGATAAAGAACCTGTCAAGCCTCGTGAGCGCAGAACAGAGACAACCATTAAAAAATATATGTATGCCATCGGTGTATGAAGTTAACACAATTACTATATCGTCATATGTGCTAGACGAATTAAACAACAATCTATTATTTCGCCGGTGTCGGCATTACTTTAGATCAACGGATAAACTGCAATCACATGAGATCGATTATGGAGCAATAAAGCACTGCGCCATCCAACTATCAAATGATACTAATAAGTGGCTTCAAATCATCAACTCCAATTGGAAAGCAACACATCCATTCACTGTAAATGCCTACTTGGAGTGTTTTTTTAACTAATTATAGAGAGAAGATGAGAGTGTGCAACGACTGATGCGAAGAACGTAGCAGAGGATATGTATCAATATCATGAAGTATTTACTATTGATTACCACATGTGTTTTTCGTATGATGAATCACTATCATAGTATCGATCACATCACAGCGCCGATTTCATATCATAGTTTGTGACAGAACTGGAAAAACTAGTGCTGAACATAAATATATTTTCTACGAAAATTAATGCTCGTCATGAGTTAATTCTAATACCTTCACGCTATGGCAATAATTGTGCATTCAGTCATCATCAACTACTAGAGGTAGAAGTTGAATTACTCAAGATACAATGGCGTATGCCCCACATAATATTAGATGAGATCAATAAATTATCATTACATCGACCATTGGAAAGTGGGCGATACTTGAATGTGGGTTTTCGCTCTTGGGATCTATACGACTGTCCATCGCTTCAAAGCACACCGAAACATTCATGGACCGTAAAAGCTGCCTCCCAACTAGAGAAACCAAAATATGTAATTGGTGCGGTGCAGACTGGTAAAAAAGATAATGTATGGCAAAGGACATTATATTATTCACCGACTGCAAACTCACAAGTGCTAAACTTTATCTCAATTCAGGATTCTTTTCTCAAGATGACTCGAATATGGACTTCAAAAACGTTTCAACATTTTGTTCAATAGGTACTCTCGATTTTGTAAATACCATTATGACTGCAATAGTGATCGTTCTTTACTAACCATCGCTGAGTCTTAATGTAACGACCCTCTCACGGTTAATGATTGATCGCATCAGAAACATGTAATTGGTGGCTGAATCATAAAGATTCATGCAAATAAAATAAATGTAACATTATGTACTTTTTATTCCCCTCACCCCGTACTTAGTTATGTCAGCATCACCAGCTATCGGATTGTGCAACTGAAAAACAATATTACTTTCGAATGTGAAACTCATTTTTTTTAAATGGAATTTGATTGAAAATAAATTAATATAATCGCCCAATGATAATCGAAGACATTCATCGGTATACGTTCGTTAGACGTTCGTGAGCCGTTTGTTGGAAGTTTGCGAGGCATTCGAAGATTTTCGATAGTCGTTCATGAAACGTTTCAGAGACTTCCGAAGACATTCATACGATGTTCGAAGCCATTTAAGAGACGTTCGAAAACATTCATAAGGCGTTTGAAGACACGCATGAGGGGTTCAAAAAGTTTCAAGAGCCTTTCTACGACGTTCATGAGACGTTTGAAGATGTTCGTGAGACATTCAAGAGACTTTCGAAAACGTTCATAAGACGTTTGAAGACATTCATGAGAGGTGCGAAGACCTTCGGAGACTTTCGAAGACGTTCAAGAGATCTGTGACGATATTTATAATACGTTTGAAGACATTGGTGAGGGGTTCAAAGTCGTTTAAGAGACTTTAAAAGACATTTACAAGGGGTTTGAAGACGTTCAAGAAACTTTCGAATACGTTCAAGAGACTTTCGACGACAGTCATAATACGTTTGAAGACATTCATGAGACTTTCGACGACATTCATAAGACGTTTGAAGAGGTGCATGAGGCCTTCAAAGAGTTTCAAGAGACTTTCTACGACGATCATGAGACGTTTGAAGATGTTCGTGAGTTATTCAAAAAACTTTCGAAAACGTTCATAAGAAGTTTGAAGACATTCATGAGAGGTGCGAAGACCTTCAGTGACGTTTGAAGACATTCAAGAGATCTTTAACGATATTCATAATACGTTTGAGACATCGATGAGGGGGTTCGACGACGTTTTAGAGACTTTCAAAGACATTCACGAGGGGTTTGAAGACGTTCAAGAAACTTTCGAATACGTTCAAGAGACTTTCGACGACATTCATAATACGTTTGATTACATTCATGAGGGATTCGAAGACGCGTGAGAGACTTTCAAAGACGTTCACGAGAGGTGCGAAGACATTCAGAAACTTTCGAAGACATTCAAGAGTTCTTTGACAATATTCATAATACGTTTGAAGATATCGATGAGAGGATCGACGATGTTTTAGAGACTTTCAAAGACATTCACGGAGGGTTTGAAGACGGTCAAGAAACTTTCGAATACGTTCAAGAGACTTTCGACGACATTCATAATACGTTTGATTGCATTCATGAGGGATTCGAAGACGCTTGAGAGACTTTCAAAGACGTTCACGCGAGGTTCGAAGACGCTTAAGAGACTTTCGAAGACATTCACGAGAGGTGCGAAGACATTCAGAAACTTTCGAAGACATTCAAGAGTTCTTTGACAATATTCATAATACGTTTGAAGACATCGATGAGAGGATCGACGATGTTTTAGAGACTTTCGAAGACATTCACGAATGGTTTGAAGGCGTTCGAGAAACTTTCGAATACGTTCGAGAGACTTTCGGCCACATTCATGATACGTTTGAAGACATTCATGATGGGTTCGAAGACGCTTGAGAGACTTTCAAAGACCTTCACGAGAGGTTCGAAGACGTTCAAGAGACTTTCGACGACATTCATGAGTTCTTTGACAATATTCATAATACGTTTGAAGACATCGATGAGAGGATCGACGATGTTTTAGAGATTTTCAAAGACATTCACGGAGGGTTTGAAGACGTTCAAGAAACTTTCGAATACGTTCAAGAGACTTTCGACGACATTCATAATACGTTTGATTACATTCATGAGGGATTCGAAGACGCTTGAGAGACTTTCAAAGACGTTCACGAGGGGTTCGAAGACGTTTAAGAGACTTTCGACGGCGTACATAATATGGTTGAAGGCATTCATGTGGGGTTCGAAGACGCTTAAGAGACTTTTAAAGACATTCACGAGAGGTGCGAAGACATTCAGAAACTGTCGAAGACATTCAAGAGTTCTTTGACAATATTCATAATACGTTTGAAGACATCGACGAGAGGATCGACGATGTTTTAGAGACTTTCAAAGACATTCACGAAGGGTTTGAAGGCGTTCAAGAAACTTTCGAATACGTTCGAGAGACTTTCGGCCACATTCATAATACGTTTGAAGACATTCATGAGGGGTTCAAAGACGCTTGAGAGACTTTCAAAGACCTTCACGAGAGGTTCGAAGACGTTCAAGAGACTTTCGACGACATTCATGATACGTTTGAAGACATTCATGTGGGGTTCGAAGACGCTTAAGAGACTTTCAAATACATTCACGGGAGGTTTGAAGACGTTCAAGAGGCTTTCGAAGACGTTCAGAAATCTTCGACGACATGCATAATACGATCTTCGACGACATCCATAATCCGAAGACATTCATGACGTTTGACTTTGTAATGTATGGCAGTGAATTGTTGTGAATGTATGACAGCGAAACTCAAACGTCATGAATGTCTTCGGTTTATGGATGTCGTCGAAGATCGTATTATGCATGTCGTCGAAGATTTCTGAACGTCTTCGAAAGCCTCTTGAACGTCTTCAAACCTCCCGTGAATGTATTTGAAAGTCTCTTAAGCGTCTTCGAACCCCACATGAATGTCTTCAAACGTATCATGAATGTCGTCGAAAGTCTCTTGAACGTCTTCGAACCTCTCGTGAAGGTCTTTGAAAGTCTCTCAAGCGTCTTTGAACCCCTCATGAATGTCTTCAAACGTATTATGAATGTGGCCGAAAGTCTCTCGAACGTATTCGAAAGTTTCTTGAACGCCTTCAAACCCTTCGTGAATGTCTTTGAAAGTCTCTAAAACTTCGTCGATCCTCTCGTCGATGTCTTCAAACGTATTATGAATATTGTCAAAGAACTCTTGAATGTCTTCGACAGTTTCTGAATGTCTTCGCACCTCTCGTGAATGTCTTTAAAAGTCTCTTAAGCGTCTTCGAACCCCACATGAATGCCTTCAACCATATTATGTACGCCGTCGAAAGTCTCTTAAACGTCTTCGAACCCCTCGTGAACGTCTTTGAAAGTCTCTCAAGCGTCTTCGAATCCCTCATGAATGTAATCAAACGTATTATGAATGTCGTCGAAAGTCTCTTGAACGTATTCGAAAGTTTCTTGAACGTCTTCAAACCCTCCGTGAATGTCTTTGAAAATCTCTAAAACATCGTCGATCCTCTCATCGATGTCTTCAAACGTATTATGAATATTGTCAAAGAACTCATGAATGTCGTCGAAAGTCTCTTGAACGTCTTCGAACCTCTCGTGAAGGTCTTTGAAAGTCTCTCAAGCGTCTTCGAACCCATCATGAATGTCTTCAAACGTATCATGAATGTGGCCGAAAGTCTCTCGAACGTATTCGAAAGTTTCTCGAACGCCTTCAAACCCTTCGTGAATGTCTTCGAAAGTCTCTAAAACATCGTCGATCCTCTCATCGATGTCTTCAAACGTATTATGAATATTGTCAAAGAACTCTTGAATGTCTTCGAAAGTTTCTGAATGTCTTCGCACCTCTCGTGAATGTCTTCGAAAGTCTCTTAAGCGTCTTCGAACCTCGCGTGAACGTCTTTGAAAGTCTCTCAAGCGTCTTCGAATCCCTCATGAATGCAATCAAACGTATTATGAATGTCGTCGAAAGTCTCTTGAACGTATTCGAAAGTTTCTTGACCGTCTTCAAACCCTCCGTGAATGTCTTTGAAAGTCTCTAAAACATCGTCGATCCTCTCATCGATGTCTTCAAACGTATTATGAATATTGTCAAAGAACTCTTGAATGTCTTCGAAAGTTTCTGAATGTCTTCGCACCTCTCGTGAACGTCTTTGAAAGTCTCTCACGCGTCTTCGAATCCCTCATGAATGTAATCAAACGTATTATGAATGTCGTCGGAAGTCTCTTGAACGTATTCGAAAGTTTCTTGAACGTCTTCAAACCCCTCGTGAATGTCTTTGAAAGTCTCTAAAACGTCGTCGAACCCCCTCATCGATGTCTCAAACGTATTATGAATATCGTTAAAGATCTCTTGAATGTCTTCAAACGTCACTGAAGGTCTTCGCACCTCTCATGAATGTCTTCAAACTTCTTATGAACGTTTTCGAAAGTTTTTTGAATAACTCACGAACATCTTCAAACGTCTCATGATCGTCGTAGAAAGTCTCTTGAAACTCTTTGAAGGCCTCATGCACCTCTTCAAACGTCTTATGAATGTCGTCGAAAGTCTCATGAATGTCTTCAAACGTATTATGACTGTCGTCGAAAGTCTCTTGAACGTATTCGAAAGTTTCTTGAACGTCTTCAAACCCCTTGTAAATGTCTTTTAAAGTCTCTTAAACGACTTCGAACCCCTCACCAATGTCTTCAAACGTATTATAAATATCGTCACAGATCTCTTGAACGTCTTCGAAAGCCTCCGAAGGTCTTCGCACCTCTCATGAATGTCTTCAAACGTCTTATGAACGTTTTCGAAAGTCTCTTGAATGTCTCACGAACATCTTCAAACGTCTCATGAACGTCGTAGAAAGGCTCTTTAAACTTTTTGAACCCCTCATGCGTGTCTTCAAACGCCTTATGAATGTTTTCGAACGTCTCTTAAATGGCTTCGAACATCGTATGAATGTCTTCGGAAGTCTCTGAAACGTTTCATGAACGACTATCGAAAATCTTCGAATGCCTCGCAAACTTCCAACAAACGGCTCACGAACGTCTAACGAACGTATACCGATGAATGTCTTCGATTATCATTGGGCGATTATATTAATTTATTTTCAATCAAATTCCATTTAAAAAAAAATGAGTTTCACATTCGAAAGTAATATTGTTTTTCAGTTGCACAATCCGATAGCTGGTGATGCTGACATAACTAAGTACGGGGTGAGGGGAATAAAAAGTACATAATGTTACATTTATTTTATTAGCATGAATCTTTATGATTCAGCCACCAATTACATGTTTCTGATGCGATCAATCATTAACCGTGAGAGGGTCGTTACATTAAGACTCAGCGATGGTTAGTAAAGAACGATCACTATTGCAGTCATAATGGTATTTACAAAATCGAGAGTACCTATTGAACAAAATGTCGAAACGTTTTTGAAGTCCATATTCGAGTCATCTTGAGAAAAGAATCCTGAATTGAGATAAAGTTTAGCACTTGTGAGTTTGCAGTCGGTGAATAATATAATGTCCTTTGCCATACATTATCTTTTTTACCAGTCTGCACCGCACCAATTACATATTTTGGTTTCTCTAGTTGGGAGGCAGCTTTTACGGTCCATGAATGTTTCGGTGTGCTTTGAAGCGATGGACAGTCGTATAGATCCCAAGAGCGAAAACCCACATTCAAGTATCGCCCACTTTCCAATGGTCGATGTAATGATAATTTATTGATCTCATCTAATATTATGTGGGGCATACGCCATTGTATCTTGAGTAATTCAACTTCTACCTCTAGTAGTTGATGATGACTGAATGCACAATTATTGCCATAGCGTGAAGGTATTAGAATTAACTCATGACGAGCATTAATTTTCGTAGAAAATATATTTATGTTCAGCACTAGTTTTTCCAGTTCTGTCACAAACTATGATATGAAATCGGCGCTGTGATGTGATCGATACTATGATAGTGATTCATCATACGAAAAACACATGTGGTAATCAATAGTAAATACTTCATGATATTGATACATATCCTCTGCTACGTTCTTCGCATCAGTCGTTGCACACTCTCATCTTCTCTCTATAATCAGTTAAAAAAACACTCCAAGTAGGCATTTACAGTGAATGGATGTGTTGCTTTCCAATTGGAGTTGATGATTTGAAGCCACTTATTAGTATCATTTGATAGTTGGATGGCGCAGTGCTTTATTGCTCCATAATCGATTGTGATTGCAGTTTATCCGTTGATCTAAAGTAATGCCGACACCGGCGAAATAATAGATTGTTGTTTAATTCGTCTAGCACATATGACGATATAGTAATTGTGTTAACTTCATACACCGATGGCATACATATATTTTTTAATGGTTGTCTCTGTTCTGCGCTCACGAGGCTTGACAGGTTCTTTATCTATGTGATATGTCATACATTGTTATCTTCGGTATCTTGTATGTACAGCAAATTGACATGCTTTTCTTCTTTTTATGTTGAGCCATGCGTATCGGAGCAATGTCTTCTTCGGTGGTACACACATTAATGGATAAATTGTTTTGAAGCACAATTTTTTTTAAAATTTGACCCATAGTGATTGGGAATTCAATATTCGATAGATTCAATACCGTTGAATAATGCATGTAAGAAGATCCGTGGTCACTGTTTCGTTCAGCTGGGTATAAAGCCGTAACTGTCACCCATGCGAAACGTGCATTATCTCTTGATTGCACATTAATCGCAGCCCTCATAATCATTATTTCCCGTGGCAATGAGATATAACATTTAACGCGTATTGATTTATACTTATTTACATTTATTGTAAGATTACGTATCTTTTGTAAAGCTCAACCACTTCCACGTTGTTGAAATTCATCGAGCAGAACTTAAAGTATAGACCATCAGGCGTTCAAGTCGAGTTCTCGCCACATTAACCCATCACCGCTGTGTCCTGCACCCATGCATATAGAATGCCTGTACATGAAATACTTCAATCCTTCCAGATTCGGTATTTGGCCTATCAATGACTATTGATGTTTAGTTGATAATCGTTGGCGCTTAATTCGGCTTTGCGATTTCAGTACTTCGATGAACTCGACGATCTGTATCTCCGACACAGCAAAGTCGTCGATCGAACTTAAGAGCGTGGCTTGATTGTGCAAGATTTCTTCTGATGGTTCATTGTTGTTCTCCATATTAACGAGTTGAAAAGTCTTGCCAGAGAGATATGTGAACTCACTGCTTCATTCAAAGTGTGGCCACTTTTGAGCGCTGCCGATGATTAAAAATGGTCTCCCATCAGAAAATATTTTTGTCGTTCCCTTCTAGCTCGGAAAATGTAATAGAATCACCTCCACCAGAGTTTTTCAATATCACGCTGATATCTTTTAACGTGGAAAGCATGAAAAATAAATACACACGCAGAACGAGCCGATCGGGGTTCAACGGGAGCAAAAAATAAAAGTATTTTTGTGAGTATTCCAGACCGCGAGTGCATTTATGCTCAAATGGTGCATGCAGTGGGATCAGTGGTCGAAGCCTAAAAAAAAAATTCTCCGGCCATAGATCCACAAAGTTGATCGTTTTGTAATAAATACCTCGTTTTCGTATGTGTTTTGGATAGCCAAGACATTACTTGAGCGGAATGTTATTTTGTCAAAATGTTCCCTATGCTCGAAGGCTGGCACTGAACGTCGACGAACAAAAAAAATTGTCTTTAGAATAGGGCTGATTTGGTAAAAACTGTATAGCCTCAAGTGTCACTTGAATAGGTTTGATGTTGCTCTGCGAAGAGCGCTATCATTCGTGACAGGCTGGACTTCATACATACTGGAACACGTGGCAATATATATTAAAAACTCTAAGATGCTCTTTATAATACGCCAGTTCAGTCTCCATGACCTAGACGCGGTTCTGTAGAGATCGCGAAAGTCAATGATTGGCGAGCCTGGCCAGCTTTCACCTCTATGAGTGCACACTTTTCTGGACAGCAGATGCCTACCCCTACAGGGATAGTTAAAGAAAAAAAACTTTTCGTTTATTCCCTGGCCAGGATGCACTATCTTGCAAGGTTTTTTTCTACAATAAGCCCCCACCCTACTATAAGCCTATGAGGATCTAAAAATCGAAATCCGAAGAAGGATCGGAACAGCAGTTTTCGCCATTCCAGTCTTCAACCTCCGAGGTGTCCTTGTGGAAGAGTCGGAAAACGGAAAATCAGTTAAGAAAAATGTCGAACCAAATTGAAGTGATCGATCTCGTCGATGATGAGATGGAGGTTGTCGTGAATATCGCCCATGATGACGAAGTGGAAGTTGGGGTAGACGAAGACGTTATTGATATCGCCGATGATGACGACGATGAGTTTAACCATGGGGCTAACTTGTCCAGACTTGCATGATCTCAAGTGTCGGCATCAAGGCTTGACGTTGCACTCCTTGTACATATTATCATTCAGAGATGAAAAACTAAAGCCCTGTACAATGGAAATACATTTTTTTCCCCGGATCACTGTCTTCGTCACATGCTGTCGTAAAATTTTATGGGTTTTTAAGTGTGGACCTATGGAATGATGAGGCTCAAGTTGCACATGCGAAGCGATAGGGTATGACGGTCCCTGGCGCTCGACGTAAGAAAAAAAAAAGTCGTAAAATTTGAGACTTTCGGACGAGGTGGTTGAAACGTTGCTGTGTATAACAGCGTCTCGGACATGAGCCTCCGTCGAGATAGTTGAAAAAAAGAACATCTGGATAAATTCATGCACCTTTTCTTAGCCCTCTACGTGACTTCTTAAGAGACAACGTTACACACACGCACACACACACACACACACGCACGCACGCACGCACGCCGACCTCCCCACGACCGTAGCGCCACCTTGGCTTCCCTACACGCACGCACGCACACACGCCGACCTCCCCACGACCGTAGCGCCACCTTGGATTCCCTACACGCACGCACGTACACACGCCGACCTCCCCACGACCGTAGCGCCACCTTGGCTTCCCTACACGCACGCACGCACGCACGCACGCACACACGCCGACCTCCCCACGACCGTAGCGCCACCTTGGCTTTTCTACACGCATGCACGCACGCACATACACACAAAACACTCATCGACCCCCCCCCCCCCCAGTCGCTGCACGGACCACATGACCCCCCCCCCACATAGGCCTCTCTGTGACGTCACACGCGCCCGGCGACCTCCCCACGACGGTGGCGCCACCTTGGCTTCACCACTTTTGACACACCACCTCCCCTTGGGTTAGAACCGGCCTATTACCACTACTAAAGCTCGAACTCGAATATTCATCGTAGTGTCAATATATCTGTCGTTTTTGTCGCCACCGAGACGCACAGAAAAAAAACTCCATTTTTCCTTCCTTTCTTCTCCCGCATTCGCACAGGAAGCGAATGTCGCGAAATGTGCATCGTTGGAATGCAACGAAAATACATTTCTTTGGTATTCCAGTTTTTTTTTTTGTTGACACTTTTAGGCTACGAAAATCACCGAAACATTTTTGTAATTCTTATTAAAAACTCATAACTAAAAGCTGCAGAGCAGGGATTTTAGATAATAATGAAAGTAAAGAAATGAAAAAATCAAGAAGAGTTTTCGTTGCTTTCCAACGCCACAAACATCAACGTCATATCTATAATACGAGCAAATCGGCGCAGTACACGCGTCTGGCAATGTGTTCCTCCTGTGTTCCATGATCGTGACGTCAATTGTCCCATTTTACTTATCAATATATTTTTTCCCCTCCTCGATACGAAAAGATCGCTGTAAACACGATCTGTAAACGCGATTGCGGTGAATAGCGTTCTTCGTGTATTTTCGTAAAATTGGAAACTGTTGCGTGAAAGATGCAAAGACGCTGACGTCCTTGGCGGCATATAGTGGCCATACACGTAGATACTAATAGACCGCCGTTCGTCGTCGTCGTGATGCACGCGTTCATACGTGCACGATTTGACAAATGCGTTTCTGACTCACAATCAGAGCTGATCGTGCGTCATGGCTTTTGTGCATGGGCAATTCCCCGGCGAATCCATCACCGTAATTTTCAAAATCCTTGCCAAAAGTGCACAAATTGACGGCGGGTTATGCCTAGTTGTAATAGTCCCAAATAGCTCATTTCTTTTTAAATCGTGATGATAAATTTATATATCGTATAATAAATATTTAATTATACTCAATTTATAGCCGATGTCCGGGAAGCACCGCGCGAAAACGTCTTTTGCGGTGAGCAATGCCCTTCTGAACCGTAGGTTATCTTATATAAAAAAATCAAACAGATTTCGTTAGTATCGCAGTTTATTCTATGATTAATGGAAGTAATTTCGGAAATATCAAGTTGAAAAAAATGGCGCGTGATCATAGTGGGTCTTGATTTTTGCGAAAAAATGGGCATTTTTGCTGCAATTTTCGATGCAGTAGTTTTAGAGATATTTTGCTAGCCGACATTGAAAACGTATTATCGAGAAAAACGCGTTTAAAGTTTCGAGCGACGCTCCGAGCTTTCCGACGGGCGAACAGCCTGTCAATTTTGATGCGATTTCCTTGAAATTTTCAAGGAACCTTTGTGAGATGATATACTGTGAAAATATATTGGTTCTAAAAGAAGTGACTTTTCGACTTTTTAATTTTAAAAGCTCGCGTAAAGCTGCATCCTCATTGAGGGAAGCTCAGTCTAGCTCAGGCTAGACTGCAGTCACATCCCAAAAATCATTGGTAATTTTGGAAATTAGACTGACGCACTTTTTCTGATCGATGTTGCTCGTTTTGCAATAAATCGAACGCTAGAAAAAAAAATCAGCACGCAAACGTTAAGTTTTTTGAAAAACGAAAAGATGTTTTTTGATCGATTGCAAATGAATCTTGATAAGTCGTTTTTCAGACATGAGCTTCTCCGCTACTTCGATGTGAAAGATAGTGCGTAGGCTCCATCGAAAAGAATAACATGTGGGAAATGGTTTTAACGCTTCCAAAGTGAAAATATTTCTGTATGAAGAACAAAGAACGATCAAGAGAGCCAAAAAAGTTTTAGCCAACACGTTGGTATGCATTGGGAAAAAATCCAAATTACGTAAAATACGAAGAAATGAGAAATGGGAAATGGAGAAAGAAATAAGTGATCATTTTTTGGCTTTACAGAAATAAAATGTCTACGAGTATCACGTCTTACAGCACTAGCAATCGATTTTTCTTTTCAAAGACCAGTGATTATTAACGAAATATATTAATGTACAGAAATATATTAATGAAACTATATTAATATTTAAAATATATGAATATATGCATATACGAGAAAAAGAGAAAAAACGGATGAAACGTAGAATTTGGTGAGAATACAATAAGGGGGAATACCCCGTACACCGGAATGTAAGATTTAAACAAATACAAAAACGAAATATATTAACAGAAATATATTCATTCCTGAAGTATATTAATATACAAAAACGAAATATATTTATAGAATTTAATAATTTTGTAAAAAAGTGTTGACAAAATTAAATAACTTTTTTTGTTCCTTGAATTATATCGAGAAAAACTCGGACCGACAACAGCCGATGAAATATAATAAATTAACAAAATTCCAGTATTCACTGTACTTTTTTTATATCACATGTGACACTTCTGTAACAAAACATCTGTAACAAAAAACCAAATGGCATTTTAATCTTCATATTTAAGACTAGCGATTGAACTAGAGTGAAGTCTAAATTACAAAAATTGACTTTTTATACACTTTTGAAAATTACATTCTATTTTTTACTCATTTTTTCTTAAGTTTTTCGCTCGTACAAAAAAAATTATCGAAGCAATCATGATAATCCTAGTTCAATCGCTGGCTTATAAAATATTAGAGATGCTGTATAAATTTGTAACAAAATCGGTGCAGTAGTTTCTGAAATATCGTCGTCACCGTTTCGAAAAATGGTGTTTCGAGAAAAACGCGTTTGAAAGTTCGCGCATGCGATTTAAACTAAAAATTTCATCTCACCGTCAATCTGCTGTGCCTGGACCATACAATAGGCCTTCCTCTTCTTCTTGGAAGTCACGCAGAGCTGCTCCGTCTTCCCTTTTCGCGATTCGGGCCTGTTTTACAACATCACTCGTGCGCCTTTCTGAACGGTCGATCCGAGAGCTATCACGCTGTTGAACATATCCTTTAGCTTGTGGGCCGATTTTCACTCCCATGGTTTCCAAGGTCTTCAGGATAGATTTGAATCCTTCGTTGAAGATTATGACAGCGAGAAACTTGGCGATTTCAACCACTTTTGGCCCAGAATGGAGGTGCTTCGGAGCAAAAGTCCAGATTAACGAATTGAGCGACTCGTTATTATTTTGAGTTTCCGCTTCCAGGCATCTGCTTAACAAGTCTTCTTTGGATAAATCCTCATAAATTGGCTTTATAACTTTTCGAACTGCTTCAGAAAGAGGCGGTTTATTGTGTTTGAATTGCTCAGCCTCTCCGAGAAGCTCATACCTGCTCCGTTCCAGGGCCGTAACTTGTGAACCACTTCGAATATCGAAAAATCCTTTGGCACACATTTTCTACACATGTTGTAGATGTGATTTGTGAAAAAAAATCGATTTTTTAGACCCGAGAAACTAGAGGACTGCCTTAAATGCCTTTATCGCGATCGCGGCCAGGATGTGGATATATCACGAGAAACGCCAGCATATCGAAATATTTGTTTCAAGATTTGACCGTAAGAAAAGGGAGATACGAAAATCACCAGATCGATGTAACCTACTGAAGTATGCATCGTTGGGATGCAACGATTTTTTTTTGGACTGTCCAATATCTTTCTCTCCACATTTAGGCTATAAAAATCACTGAAACATTTTTGAACATCCACTTTAGGGGTCCACAACCTAAACCCGGATGAGTTTAGTTGTTGTTTAAGCTTTTTAAATGGCAAAAAAAGAAAATGAAAAAATTGAGAAGAATTTCCGTTGCATTCCAACTATGCAAACTTCAACAACATCCAGAACGATCAGTCTGAAATGAATAAAAGAGTATGCGTGGCACTGGAATTTCTCTTACATCCGGGGTCGCATGCTTTGCTATTTTTATTACTCGGCCGAGACACACACACACACACAGAGAGAGAGAGAGAGAGAGAGAGAGAGAGAGAGAGAGAGAGAGAGAGAGAGAGAGAGAGAGAGCGAGTGTGGCGGGGGCGGAGGAGAATGGAGAGGCAGAGAATTTCGGCTGTCAAGTAGGCCACGAATCATGTACTCTGGAATTTGTAACGACTTCTTTCTCCCCTATTAATTTTTTCGACAAGTGAGAGTTTGAAAAAGTCAAGAATCTGTTTCACTGAATGTCCAATGGTAACTGAACCGAAACTCGGTGGAATGAAATTGCAAAAACCCACACTGGGTGACGAAAAACATTTTTTTAGGCTACTAACAGCTGACAGTTCAGTGGAAAATCCACGGGATTGAAGTTTGCATCGCTGGAATCCAATAAAAATGAATATTTCCGAATGGTTTTAATTTCTTTTCGCAGAATTTGCCTACGAAAATCCGTCAACCATTTTTCAAGATACTTACTCCGGGATTTGCAGTAAAAATCGGCAAAAAAATTTTTGCATGATAACGAAAAGAAGGAAATGACAATATAAAATAAAACTTCCGTTGCGTGCCAAAAATACTAACGTCAACACCATACAAATCAATCATAATATAGTAAATATAACGTAGCTGCCCATATAAGAGATTTTTTTCTATTTTCGTTGTTGTGTTTATCGCTCTCACAGGGATTGATAACCGGGCCAACAATTGTTTTGGTGCCGGGGTATTTGGAGCTGATTTCATACGAATTTGATGCCCTGAATTCAAATATGGCATTAGTTTTCGCCTAGGATCTCAAATTTCTAAGATATAACTGAAATATACGTTACACTATTTTAAGTTAAATCCATGGATCCAATAAAAAAAAACTAAACACGGAATTTTCGTTATTATATTTCGGTTAACTTTGTAACAACTCTTTTCTTAACACATGGTGAGAACTCACAAACTAACCTCAATTCTAGTTGAAGCGTTGAAGGTCACTTAAGTCACCGGATCATCCGGTGGATTTTTCTGGAACTAACTGGACGGTGGACTGACAATAGAGCAAATATACAGGAAGCGATCCTTGGATACGTGATTTAGAACTGCACGAAATGGAGTTAAAACTGCAAATTTCATGTAGAAACCCACGTTAAAAAAACACTGATCTAAAAAAGTAGAGCAGATAGAGGAAAACTGATTTCATACTTAGATTCAGCGCCCCAAATATAGCTAAAATCTGATCTAAAATCCTATGCACCAAAAAAAAATTATTTCTTGCAGGCCTGTGTAACGCTTGTCGAACATTTCTTGAATTAATTAACGTTTTTTTTTCTTTTCTAGTAATAGATTATTCATCTTGTCACCTTTTTCATCATGATCGTCCTCAATATTCGAGAAGTAAGAGAGTCAGTTCTAATTTAGAAAATTCATTAGACAAATAATTTGGCCTCGACCGTAAAAATAGATGAACAAATTTTATGTTTGTAAAAATATTTATTGTATCTATTTTTTTATGTTAATATATTTTGTTTTCACTGCATCTATTAATCAATGTATTTAACTATTTATAGAAGGACCTGTCAGTTCTCAATTATCAAAATTTATGACAAACCTAAATTGTCACCAGTCGTTCATAATAAATATATATACATATATATGGATATATACAGGGTGTCCTATTTTAATCTTACACCTGCATTTTCTCGAAAAATATTGCTCGGACGAACTATTGTGTGGAACAAACCTTCTAGGGATTGAAGGGGGACGTTTGAAAAAAATTTATTTGAGGAGCCAAAATTCAGAATGGCGGCGTTACAAAGGCTGACATGTTTTTTTCAAACGGAAAAATTACTTTTTTTTATTGCCGAAAAATTTGTCAGCTGAAAACTAAAAACTTTTGTTGAAAAAATTTTTTGATAAAGTTCAAAGTTTTCAAGTGAGAACATCATTTTCAATTATTTCAGATGTATCCAGGATTTGTGTGTGTGTGTGTGGGGGGGGGGGGCGCGTGCGTATGTGTGTGTGTGTGTGTGTGTGTGTGTGTGTGTGTGTGTGTGTGTGTGTGTGTGTGTGTGTGTGTGTTTGTGTGCGCGTGCCCGTGTGCGTGTGCGTGTGAGAATATGAAGGAGCGGATAAGAGCTGCCTGCCGTGCAATCCCGAGAGATGTGATTCTGCGCACAGTGGACGGTTTCGCGAGAAGAGTTCAGGCATGTTTAAACATGAATGGAGGGATATTTGAACATTTATAGAAAGGGATCAGAGTACACTTACAAGGAGGGTTTGGAGTAAAAAAATGGCCAGGAATGCTAGACAGACAACCTCCACGTGGTGTATTCTGGGTAACGCGAATGGTCTGCAACAGACTCAGCCATGCAACCTCCTACGCTTTGGCTAACGCAAATGCCGGTGGTAGGGACAATTAGACTAAATGTCTCACGGCAAGCCGCTCAATGTTGTATTTTCGAATGTATGACCACTTGAACAAAAAAAGAATCAAATTTTTTTGTTGAAAATTTTGTTTTTTATTTTCAAATTGGGACGATATTTAATGAGAAAATTTTGGAGGAAAATCGATGAAAAATAGTTTTTTTCCATTTTAATAGCGTTTGTGCCATTTTCAGGCCCAAAAACGTGTTTCTTTAAATCCTTGACGAACTTTGATCACGATGGGTAGAAAAACACACACACACATACACACCAACACACACAAATCCTGGATACATCTGAAATAATTGAAAATGATGTTCTCACTTGAAAACTATGAACTTTATTAAAAAAAATTTTCAACAAAAGTTTTTAGTTTTAGCTGACAAATTTTTTGGCAATAAAAAAGTTATGTTTCCGTTTGAAAAAAACATGAGTAGTTGTAATAGGCTGGTTCTATCACCGGGATCTCAGGGGGGAGCGGGGCGGGGGAGTCGAGCGCGGGGAAGCCGCGGTATGCATGGCGGGGGGGGGATCCTGCATGCGGCAGCCGAGTGCGGGGTTCCGGCGGAGGGAAAGAGGAGGGGTGTTAGAGAGTGGGGAGGCTTGTTTTTGGTGACGATGTCTTCCCGGCGATAGCTGGACCCGCGGGCGAGCGGGGGAAGCCGCTGTCGACTCTGTGGGGGAGGGGGCATCATAGAGTCGCGGGTCCTTGAAAACCCATAAAATGTGATAATTTATTATCAACATTATAGATGTAAGCGGAGCATTTTTGTCTAGACTATTCACAGGAGTTTATATATATAAAAAAACAACTTCGACAAATGTGTGCATGCGTGTGTGTGTGTGTGTGTGTGTGTGTGTGTGCGTGTGCGTGTGCGTGTGCGTGTGCGTGTGCGTGTGCGTGTGTGTGTGGGTGTGGGTGTGGGTGTGTGTGTGTGTGGGTGGGTGTGTGTGTGTGTGTGTGTGTGCGTGCGCGCGCGTGCGCGCGCGCGCGCGTGTGTGTGTGTGTGTGTGTGTGGATGTTCAGATGTGTGAGTATGTATGCAGTGCATCCGACCAAGCACCCCCTGGACTTGACCAGAAACGAGCTCGGAAAACACTCATGTTTTTTTCCCAAGACATATAGGGATAGCCCGAAAAATATTTGTCCCGAACGAAGAGCCATTTTTAATGATCTGCTGCGTTCGAAGCTGGTTGCACTTTGAACCAAGCAGTCAGTCAGTTAACATCTTCGAATTCTTTCCCATGCATTACTATGGAGAACAGCAATGAACAAATCTTGCATGACCAAGCCACGCTGCTCAGTTTATTCGAAGATTTTGCTACGTGGGAGCAACGGTGCGTCGAGTTCATCGACGAATTGGAAACACAAAGCCGAATTAAGCGCCCGCGACGGTTAATTGGCCATCAACAGGCATTGATAGCCCAAATAGCGCGGCTGGAAGGATTGAAAAATTCTGTGCGCAGTCGCTTTATACACGCGGGTGCAGGGCACAGTGAGCATGGTTTGATTTGGCGATAGATTGATACATCATTCGACAGTCGGATATTGACCGGCGCCATAATCAATCGCAAACATATCGAGCCGCGACAATTTATCCAAGATGCTCGCGACATAGTGCTCCAACATGTGCAAAACTCTATCTACATACACAATAGTGTCAAAGTTAATACTATCTTGAATGGTGAATTTGTGAGTGGTGACAAACATGACAATAAAAGTATCAACCCGCGAAATAGTGAACTATTCAACACAACTGACTTAAATGAGTGGTATGAGCAATGTGTTATGTCGCCTACTTTAACCATGCTCGATGAGTTTCAAGACCGTGAAAGTGGTTGGACGCTCCGGAAAATACTAAATCTTACAATAAATGTAAACAAGTTTAATCCAATGTGCGCTGGTTGCAACTTGAAATTGCCACGGGAAGTAATAACGAAACGTGCAGTTGTCAATATAAAGTCTAATGACAATGCGTGTTTTGCATGGTCCGTGGTCGCAGCTTTATATCCCGCCGAACGAAACAGTGACCGCCCAATATCATACCCACATTATTCAACAGTGCTAAATCTACGAGACATTGAATTCCCAATGACGATGAACCAAATCAAGAAATTTGAACTCCAAAACAATCTTTCGACCAATGTATATACTACCACCATCAAAAAAGACATTGTTCCAATCCGTGTGACTCGGCAGAAGAAGGAAAACATATAAATTTGCTATATATTCACGATACTGAGGATAACAATGTGGGACATTTCGCATGCATCAAGAACCTGTCGAGGCTCGTCAGTGGACAATTGAGCAGAAACAATCGTAAAAAATATATATGCGATCGGTTAGTAGCAAGTTAATATATCTAATATGTATAGACGCTCGGACAAATAAATTAAAAAAAACCCTCATTCTTTTTTGCAGGTGTTTGCATTACTTCTCATCAGAGGATACATTGAAATCGCACGAGATTGATTGTGGAGCGATCAATGATTGTGCCATCCGACTCCCAAACGAAGCGAAAAAATGGCTCCAATTCACGAACTTCAACCGGAAATAGCGACATCCATTTATCGTGTATGCTGATTTGGAGTGCGTCTTAGCGAGGACTAGTGAGGAGACCGCGACAACGTATCATCAACGGCACGAAGTATTCAGTATTGGGTACTATGTATGCTCTTCATACGACGAATCGCTTTCTTCGTATCACTCAAGTCGCAGTACCGATCCCATAAAGTGGTTCGTAGAAGAGCTTAAAAATCTTGCACTGCGCATAAAAGAAATTTTTTGTGACAATGTGCCAATGGTCCATCTAACACCGGGCGAATGGACAAGTTTTCGAAACGCTACTCAATGTCATATATGTAAGAAAGCATTTGCACAAGACGATGTACGCGTTCGTGATCATTGCCACCTGACGGGGCGCTATACAGGCCCTGCCCATTCTAATTGCAACTTGAATTACAAGCAGTCATTTTTCATTCCAGTGGTTTTCCACAATTTATCGGGTTATGATGCACATTTTATAATCAAGGAAGTAGCCACAGCGTTCGAAGGGAAAATCGATGTACTCCCGATAACGAAAGAGAAGTACATCTCATTCACCAAACCCATTCAAATTGTAGATGATTCAAAGCACAACATTCAATTACGCTTCATTGATTCGTACAAATTTCTCAACACGAGTCTTGACAAGTTAGCATCATTTTTGACCGAGGACAAATTTAAAATCTTACGAAGGCAATTCATAGACATATCGAGAGACGCGTTCAACTTGTTGACGCGAAAAGGGGTTTTCCCATACGAATATATAGATAATGTGAATAAGTTGGGCGACACTTGCTTACCGCCACGTGACGAATTTTATAGTTCCCTGACAAATGACACGATTTCCGAGAGCGAGTACGCACATGCTCAGAACGTTTGGGAGCGATTTTCCATTCGAACGCTGGGTGAATACAGCGATTTGTACCTGAAGACAGATGTCTTATTATTGGGAGATATTTTTGAAAACTTTCGGGACACATGTATTGAGAGTTATGGGCTGGATCCCGCGTATTATTACACATTGCCCGGATACACCTGGGATGCAATGTTAAAGCATACGAACGTTAAATTCGAATTACTCACGGACATCGATATGGTTTTATTTGTCGAACGGGGTATACGCGGTGGTCTTAGCCAATGCTCAAACAGGTATGCTCGTGCTAATAATAAATACATGGAGTCGTTTGATCCATCGAAAGCATCATCATACTTGATGTATTTTGATGTCAACAATTTATATGGCTGGGCGATGTGCTAATCTTTGCCACATGCAAATTTTCGATGGGTCGACGACGTCTCCCAGTTTGATCCATCATGCATTCCGCTAGATTCACCTACAGGCTACATCCTTGAGGTTGACTTAGAATATCCACAAACTCTACATGATGCGCACAAAGATTTGCCGTTTTGTCCAACACACGAAAAACCACCGGGTAAGCGGCAGGAGAAGCTGCTCGCAACCGTTTATGATCAGATACGCTATGTCATACATTATCGAAATTTACAACAGTGTTTACGGCATGGGCTTCGCCTTACGAAAATCCATAAAGTTTTACAATTTACTCAATCAACATGGCTACGTTCATATATCGAGCTAAATACTCAGTTTCGGACAGTAGCCAAAAATGATTTTGAGAAAAACTTATTCAAATTAATGAATAATGCGGTGTTTGGTAAAACGATGGAGAATGTGCGCAATCACGTAGATGTAAAACTTTTGACAAAATGGGAGGGCAGGTTTGGCGCAGAGGCAATGATCGCATAGCCAAACTTCCACAGTCGTAGCGTCTTTTCCGAAAATCTTATCGCTGTGGAATTGCATAAACTCGAGGTGAAATTCAACAAGCCGATATATGTGGGTATGTGCATACTCGACATATTCGAAACGTGCTTGTATGGATTTCATCATGAGTATATGGCACCTCTGTATGGAAATAAGTGTGAAGTCATGTATACCGATACGGACAGTCTCATCTATGACATTGAGAGCGATGATGTATATGCCGACATGAAGCGTGACATTGCAAAATTCGATACGAGCGATTACGGTGCGGACAATAAGTATGGTATGCCGCTAGTGAACAAAAAGGTGCCCGGTCTTATGAAAGACGAATGTAATGGTGCCATTATGATGGCATTCATCGGACTTCGTTCGAAAATGTACGCGACACAGGTCGAAGGAAAAAAGGACACAAAAAAAGTTAAAGGTGTTCGCAATAGCGGTGTAACGAGGACGATACAATCCGAAGACTATGTTCGGTGTTTGAATGAGGACATTGAAATGAGGCGTACGCAAACGTGCATCAGATCGAAATTGCACAAAGTCTACACAATCCGTGAGACAAAAATTGCTCTAAGCCCACATGACGATAAGCGATATATTATACCCGGCTCCTCCAAAACCCTACCATGGGGGCATTATAGAATACCGATGTAAACATTTTTTTTTAATGTACATTTTTTCATAAATAATATAGTATTTGTAAGGAGATGATTATTTTTGTAAATAAAGAAAAGGACTTTTTTTCGTAATCCTATGTGATTTGTGTGTGTGTGTGTGTGTGTGTGTGTGTGTGTGTGTGTGTGTGTGTGTGTGTGTGTGTGTGTGTGTGTGTGTGTGTGTGTGTGTGTGTGTGTGTGTGTGTGTGTGTGTGTGTGTGTGTGTGTGTGTGTGTGTGTGTGGGTGTGTATGTGTGTGTGTGTTCGTGTGTGTTTATAACCCTACTTGTCCATCTCCTCGTAGCCACGTTCCACGAAAAAAAGGGATTACTGAAGGCGAGAAAGGAAAAAAAACAAGCTCGGGATGCCTGCTGTGGAGTTGGTCGGAGGCCTTGGAGGGATGCGGAGACGACCAGCAGGTCAAGAGTCATAAAACATATATATTTTTCCATTTTCTTTATTATCGACCACAAATCGGATTTACTTATCCGACTATTGTGGCTATTGTCGAACCCTAGCCATTTTACAAACATTCGATTACCGCGCTTCTTCAATACTGCTTCAATGAGATAGATATCGGGGTGCTTGACACTGAGAAGCTCTTGTTCGTAGAAACCACCGGCGATCGGTTCATCTTTATGGTCCTTCAAGTGGTACGTCACGGGATGAGTTTTTTTCACACGATAGATTGTAAATATTTCCGTTGTCCAGTTTGGGGTGTAACCCTTTTCGAAAACAGTCTTAAATTTGCTGATTCTCACTTTAACACCAACGGCGAATTTAGGCGATCTTTTCGTTGGAGGCTTATTGAAAATCTGCTGCAATTGCTTCTCATTTTCCGCGTTGACATTTCTCGGCTTCATCTTAATGGTGCGGTGTACAGAATCGTTGTACTCGGCAATTAGATTATCAAGAATATCGATCCACTTATAATTACCACGAAGACTAAATTGCATCCACATTTTGTTCTTCAATGTACGATTGAAACGCTCGCAAATGGATGCCTTCAAGTTGCTATATGTTGAATACATGTGAATATTGTACTTTTTCATGATGGCCTTAAAGTCACAATTGTAGAATTCTTTTCCCCGATCAACGTGTAAGTTCTGCGATATGCGTCCCTTAACGAGGATCGACTTCATTGCTGCTGCTACATCTTTACCACTCTTACTCAGCATTGGCACGGCCCAGGCGAATTTCGAGAAGGTATCCATGACGGTGAGGAGAAATTTGTGGTTGGAGTTTTGACGAGCGTATGATGACATATCGACGAGGTCGGCTTGCCAGGTTTCGTCCAAGCCACGGATGTCCACATGTCGACGCGGATAGTTTCGTCGAGCAGGCTTATGTAGCTCCAGCACGAGAGCGCCCCTTTTTTCGTTCATTTTCCAGTCCACTCAGTCGTGCGTCCAATTCAGCAATGACGTTCGAATTACGAATCACCAAATCTTGTAGAGCTTTGACATCGGCCTCGAGTGTCCTCGCAATGTCTCGTATCGTAGCTTCAAGTCCATTAACCAACAAGTGACTACTCTCATTCATTTCTTTGCGTATGTTCTTGATGATAGTTCGAGATTTCTTTTGTAACGCACTTAGAGTGATGGCGTCATCTTCTCCTTCCGGATTTGCAATGTTACACAATCGTTTCTGCCCCAAGTCATAATGACCATCTGCGGGAATTCTAAAGCCAATCCCAGGTTGACCTGGAGGACCTTGCTTACTGTGAAGTACACTCCTACTTGAATGACGTCCAAACACATCGACACTCATGATGAGAATGTGTAAATTCTCCGATGTCGACTTAATAAATGATTTCAGCTTCACGCAATTCCTCAATAATCGATATAATTTCATTCGCATGGGCCGAATTTCCGGCTGCTTGTGATGCCAAGAGTAAACGAAGACGATCCACTAGCTCGTTTGGATTGTCCCAATAAATATAGTCCGATTGTGTGTTTTTTCTAGCTAGCTTATACTTTGGCATACCCTGTCCCACATGATGATCGACTATATTGGCGATATATGTGTTAAATTTGTGGCTGGTGTTACGTCGTATAGCCTCACTAGGCTTATACAATTTTTTGTGCGCATTCGTCGAGATTACAATCTTTTCATAGTTTTTCAAATCGTCCGGTGTGAGAGTTTCAACATTAGGCACTTTTTTAAACAACAGCTCTGTTAATCCAACAGTTTTCGCATAACTCGCATCTCCCACGCGAATATCTTCAGAGTCGAAAATTATCGGAGAATTGCCAATCATTAATTTGTTGCTTGCGAGATTCCGTACACCATATAATACATCCAAGGTTGCCTTTCTATTTGTTTGTAATAGCAGGATATATTCACGGATCAATTCCTCGACATTTTGCGAGTCATCATCATCATCCTCGTATATTAATTTAAACGAATCTTGGGTTTCACTCTTCAAGGAATCATGTGCCGCATTTCGATGTTTCACACTATTTAACGCATCTCCTTCTTCAACATTATCTCCCACTTTTTCATCCTTAATTTTCTCCTTCACCACCTCACCGTTTTTATATGACACCAATTTCTCCAATGGTCTCACGATAGGCTTAAAGACATCCTGCATTCTCTGCTCATCGCTATCTTTCCCAATTTTGATCATCCGATGCTTTCGTCTGATTGCATCGCTCGCTTTGGCAATTTCATGCAATACATCTTTTTCTCGCAACAGTTGTTCGCTCTTCATGTTGTCACTGCCACGGCATGCACAATACTGTCTCTTCAAGTACCAGCGATGAGTCATTTATCAATGGTTAGAAAACAATCAAAACCTTGTCTATATCGACCTTCGTTAATATCGCTATCCTTATCAATTGTGACAAATGCATACTTGTCGGAATTCCAGCATTTCACGCACATGTTTTTAAAGCACGTATAAGTCATATCCGTATTAACATGATCGTTGTAGACGTGCTTGAGATTCATATCGTCCTGCTTGAAAAGCACCACGAAATTTGCATTATCTCTCACGAGATGTTTGGGGATACGAGTGTACGTCTGACAAAGATAAAAACTGTCAATAATCTCGTGTCGTCCCATGGAAAAGAAGGCCCGAACATTATCCTGCTTTTCGCATGCTATGTCATCAAAGATGAATATAGAGTTGGATCGTGCATCACTTGGTGCTATCACATGTTCGTGCGCCTCGAATGGATGATATTCAACTCCACTCACAGGTTCGAGTAATTGTTCGAGCAACTTATACTTTGGCTGCTTGAGCGATTTGAAATACAAGTAAATGTTCTCAAATCTCAAACCATTCGGATGGATGATGAGAGTGAGCAAAGCGTTGGTTTTCCCACAATTCGATGGACCGCAAAACAGTGCACGTATGCTATCCGGCAATAAATTCCCATGGCGTTTCTTTTTCCCTCCACGGTCTTCGACAAACTCGTCGAAATTTATCACGGGAAGTCCGCCTCCGATAGTTTGCTTCCTGGACGTCATCTCACACGCGACTAACGGCGAAATCATATAAATAGGCTTCTTATAGGGATTATCCGTCAGTCGCGTATTGTCTTTAGACATGATTGTGCATAGGAAGAGTGGTAAAGGTTTGGTCAACCGCCTAATCAACAAACCCCCGTTGAACTACATTTGCCTGGATATCAGTATTGTGGACCAGGCACAAAGTTGGCCAAGCGCCTTGCTCGTGGTGATCCGGGCATTAATCCATTGGATACGGCTTGCAAACAACACGATATTGCGTATTCGAAAAATCCGGATAATCTTGAGGCGACACATTCGGCGGATAAAGTGTTGGCTGAACGGGCTAGGCAGCGTGTTACCGCGAGAGACGCTAGTATCGGTGAAAAAGCCAGTGCTTGGGGTGTGGCAAATATTATGAAGACAAAGAGAAAATTTGGCATGGGAATGAAGGCCCGCAAGGGTGGCGTTTGTTTGAAAAAGATAATTGGCGCTGCAAAGAAGACATTGATTCAAAGTAATGATCCGCATAAGATTATTAAATCAGCTTTAAAGGGTGCTCGTGCAGCTGTAAAGTTGCAAGGTGGTAAAGTGCGCACACCTCGGGTTCTACCTGTACCCCATAAAATTGGTGGTTTATTGCCCTTCCTCGTGCCCATTTTTGCTGGTCTTAGCGCTGCGGGTGCTTTGTTGGGTGGTGCGGCTAGTATAGCTCCCTCCGGCCGGAGGGAAAAGAGAGCTAAAGCCGTAAATGCTGCTCAAGCAGCTAAACGTGAATTGGATGAAAGTAAGCGTCATAATCGGACAATTGAAGCAATTGCATTAGGTCGGGGTCTACATCTGAAACCATATAAGCAAAGATTGGGCCTTCATATCAAGGCAAAAAACTAGAAGTTACGCTACCTCACCGACCCCTCACCGACCACGACCTACTCAAATATGCAAAAATCACACGCACACGCACACGCACACGCACACGCACACGCACACGCACACACACACACACACACACACACACACACACACACACACATGCACACATTTGTCGAAGTTGTTTTTTTTTTATATATATAAACTCCTGTGAATAGTCTAGACAAAAATGCTCCGCTTACATCTATAATGTTGATAATAAATTATCAGATTTTATGGGTTTTCAAGGACCCGCGACTCTATGATGCCCCCTCCCCCACAGAGTCGCCGGAACCCCGCACTCGGCTGCCGCATGCAGGATCCCCCCCCCCCTCCGCCATGCATACCGCGGCTTCCCCGCGCTCGACTCCCCCGCCCCTCTCCCCCCTGAGATCCCTGAGTTAGAACCAGCCTATTACAACTACTAACATGTCAGCCTTTGTAACGCCGCCATTTTGACTTTTGGCTCCTCAAATAAATTTTTTTCCAACGTCCCCCTTCAATCCTTAGAAGTTTTGTTCTACACAATATTTCGTCCGAGCAATATTTTTCGAGAAAATTCAGGTGTAAGATTAAAATGGGATATATATATATATATATATATGTATTATAAAGCAAATATTTCCATGAACGAATCCATATTTTAAGCAAATTTGAGATTCACCGTCGATTTGCCTGAAACAAATCCACTTTTTCCCGCAAGTCCATTCAGCTGTTTGTAACACACTGTAGTTTTCGAATAATACGCTGTACCTTAAAAACTCATGCGGATTCGAAGTGCACTATGCAGAGGAAAAAAAAAGTCGTAATAGAGAAAAGGTACACAGCTTTATATCGGAAAAAAAGAATTCTTTTTACAACCGTTTAGCGTCGAAAAGTCGTGTAAAGTGTTTCGAAACTCTTCGCCGGCGGTGTTTATGCAACGTGAGTATGTTTCTTGAAATTGTACGGATCCGCAGCCTGCACAGCGCGGCTAATGATATATGCAAGATTGGGGCAGCTCGTACTGAAAAATATAAATATTGTTGCAGACACTGGTCCAAATGTCTGAGAAACGGTTTTTTTTGCATTTTCCATACAGTCGTCATAGCGAAATGGATGTCGCGTTCCACACAACATTTTCGATAATATGTTTGTCGTCTCACGAACATTTATCATAAAAACACACACAATTACATGCAGGGCTACTGGTTATTGGTCACGATCCTGTGAAAGAATTTTCGCACACGTTTTCCGCTATCAAATAACCGAGTAATTCTTTATGCCAAAGTAAACAATTTACGATACATCCTTATTTTTATCGTTTCTTTAAGGCCATGTGCCACATGCCTCCGACCGCATCGAAATTTTGAAATGGGAATTCTCCCAAACGGATCAACCAATTGGAATGAAATTTGTTGTGTGCATGCAGGATGCTTGCTCCGAGAGCATGATTCGCGAAATTTTCCAAAATTTCGAAAAAAAATTTGCAGTTTGTGGTTACCATGCGAAAAACTGTGAATTATTAACCATTGCATCGCATTTTCGTTAATTTGGCGCGAATCATGCTCTCGACAGTGAAAGAGCACACATTTTGAGCTTTGTTTCATCTGATTTCATGAACAAATGGCGGAGAAAAAGCATTTTTAAATTTTTACATAAATTTAGCAAAAATGTACCAACAAAGCTCAAAATATCAGGTACTGTAGCGAGCGTTCAGTTCATCCGTTTTCTCACTCGCGGCGCGCAGCTCGCTTCGTCTTGTTTTTACCGACTGCGCTCGCCTCCTTCCGGAACAATTTATTTTTTGACAGGTCGAAAGCCGGAGCCATAAGCTCCGGCCATAACCTCGAACATTCGTTTGAAATATATTTCATACGATTTGTGTGATAGAATGGAAATAGTGTGTGTGATCGAGTGAAGTTTGTTTTCGTCGCGTTTTGGTGAGTTTTTTTGCTGTAAAGAACGCATCAGGACGCCGGCGCACCACCAACGACAAAAATCGACAAAGAAATAATCGACGAGAAAACCGCCGCGGCCGATTACATAAAGAAGATCGAGGAACACAGTGACAGCGAGGAGTCGAAGGAGAAAACACCGGAAGTCAAGGTACGTACGTGCTATAACCTCAATTTACGTACTTTGTAATTTGCCACGATCGTCCCTCGCATTGCTTTCTCGCTCGCCGATGTGTCAAACAGCCAACGGCTCTGGTGCAAAAAACTCAAGCTTATTTGCTCTTCGCAGAAATACCTCGGTATTTATTTGTGAAAAAATCGCAGATAGCATATTTTCCGATGATCCGTAGCCACTTCCATTACCCCTCGAAATCCTTGATTTCCTGATCAGTGTGCGACCAAAATGGTGCACGAAAGTTCAACACCCTTTGCCTACGAACACAAAACTGTCATGTCTCAAACACGGTTGATTTGTGGACCTGTGGCGATTCCTCGATAGCTTCACCCTGATGACCGAGAGTACTATTGGTATAATATGGCGTACAAAGATAGAAGACCCTCGGTATACCTGTATGGTAGTACACCGCTACACGCAAATGTACTAGTATGGTACTGGTATACCGTGCAATAGTAAAATATACTGGTTCTGTATCCTCACCACACTAATACTCTTACTGATAGCGTACGCATACACATGCTAGGTATGGTACCTGGACTAGCATGTAGAAACGAGAACTAATGTAGCGTCGGATTTACCATCTAGATGGACCAACGGATTTATCAACGGCAGCAAGAAGGCACTGCCGAGGACAAAACCGTGTCACTCGTCGCGGCCACAGTATAGCCTCCCAGTGTCCGCGAGGATATCAACCGCTGTCTTCAATCTCTCCGAGAGCACCAGCGAGGCTGACCTCATGGAACTCGTTGAACTCTTCGGCTTCGCTCAGAAACAATATCTCACCATGGATCGCACCACCAATCTGAGCAACGACTTTCGCTTACGTATGTACGTTTTAAAACAAAGGGCGAGGACCATTCCATCTCAATGGTTACGGCTATCATCATCTCGTACTCAGAGTCGACGGGTCCAAACCTTCAGACCAACAGAATTGAATGGTCAACGGTTGAACGCGTTAAGGTAGAACAAGCATGTGCTTTTGATTTTTATAGATTTTGTTTAAATTTTAACCAGACGTTGTTCGTATCATTATGCATGTTTCAGTGAAATGTCAGATCAGTCGACTATTTAGATTCGGAGATTGATTTTAAAATTGCAACTTTTAACACTGTAGGGTCTGCATTGAAATTTAGACAGAGTAATTTTCCGTGAAAAATATTTGTCCTCTTTAAAAAGACACAAGGTAATAACATAAGCAATATGAAATATTAATGTTTATAACGCAAATCTTTTTCTTCACGTTAAAAGTGTTTAACGTTAGGAACACAATAATTAACTTTTTTCTCGAAATATTGAACAACGCTGTTCTGCGGTGTTGCATAATGTCTTCTTATTATAGGGGATAAATATTTCTAACCGAGAGTTATTCTGTCGTTACTGAACGCCTTTAGCAAAACTGAATAGTAAAAACAATTCAAACTTTTTCACTCGTTCCCTAACTAGTTTACTATCTAATCATATTTTTTTTTTCAAAATCCATAAACACAATAGAATGGTACGCCGAATTAAGTGACCTGACTTTCGGCCAATGCAGACCCTGCAGTGTTAAAAGTTGCTATTCAAAAATCCATTATCTTCCAATCTAAATAGTCAACTGCTCTGAAATTTCACTCAAACTTGCATAATAATATGAACAATGTCTCGTTAGAATTTGAACAAAATCGATAGAAATCAAGAGCGCACGCTCGTTTTACCATAAGGGCTTACCATAAGGGCGTTTACACCACTGTAAACGTCCAAAATTGAGTGATATTTCGCGATTTTTTTTGGCAGAAGGACAAATAAGAGAATATTAATATTCAAGGATGTTATTAGTCATATCTTCAAGTGAACAAAATGAAATTTATATTGAAAAATTATGCCAAAAGGTGACGCTGGAGCCATTCTGGCGAGGCATGTTGAATTTGAGACGCTCTGCGGCACGCAGTATAGCTGACGCAAATTTGATTTTAGAATAAAATTTAAAAAATTCTATTAATTTACACGAGTATAGCTAGAGAAATACGTAGAGAATTGTGACAATGTTATTTTTTGTGTAATTGGCAAGCATTAAACCAAAAACTTAATTTTCGACAGAAAAAAAGGATCATCATTTGGTAATAACTAATGTTATAACAAACTCATAGAAAATCCCGTACTTATTTCTCTTCGGAATGTTATTTTAAACATGTACCCAAAATTGGGAGTGAAAATGATGAAAATTGTCGGAGTTATGCTGCATGCCGTTTTGAAAAATTGTGTTTTGAGAAAAACGGTCGATGTCTCGCACAGGGCCAGCCACTGCCACCGCAGACCCATGCTGGCCTGCGGACCTTGTTTTACAGGTACCAAACTTTTTTTTCCTTATTATAGATGGTTCAAAGCATCTTTTAAGTCAAGTAAAGAAAAATTAATTCCACAGTGTGACCCCTTAGATCGGAGTACACGGTGACGATTGTTGGAGGATTATTGTAAGCAAAGGTTGCCGAAATATAAAAAAGGACTTCACAAATTATAATTTTTATTGCGTTCCAACGTTGCAAACTTCAACCTCATACCCTCTCCGTGGAACGCAGTAGAACTATCGTAAATTTAATCGTGGAACTAAGAGTAAAATATTTTCGTTTATTACGTTCGTTTTAGCAGTCAAATGAGGGGAAACTTCAAAATAATTAAAGAAAAGAGACGAGTTAAAAAAAAGGTCGTGTTTTGAACCAAATTTTTTATAGACGACTCCGAAAATGACAAGAACAAAATTTCTACATTTTCTAGCGTTTTTTTAAGCGCTGTGTCTATGTGAAAAATTGTCCCATCGAGATGAAAAAAGCCTTTTGAAGCTTCAAGATGATAGTTTCGAGATCTTTTGGCAAAAATTGTGATCTACGGCTATCGCGCAATCATAAGAAATACCGGGAGAAAAAAATTCCAAATTTGTTTTTATTTTTCAGGGGTCATCGGACTAAGGAATTTCGTTTCAGTTAACTCAATGTATAGGTTAGTTAGCTTGTTTATTCAGCTTTAATTAGCTTTTTATCTCTGTACGTCAAATTTTCTGCTGAGATATCCGACTTCAAATGAAAAAAGATCCTTTTGTCTTTGATTATCGATCTCTCAGCAACCAATTATCGTAACGTAATTAGAGGGCAGCTTTGAAAAGTCGAATAAATTTCCCGCCAGCCCCTCCCGTTGATTTTTGTCATTTTTTTCTTCACCCTTAACCGTTATTTGGTGAAGGACAAAAAATTACTTTTTCTGGATTTTCAGTAAATCTACGACTACGTTACAAATATTGATGCAAAGACTAATGTTGCCGCGTTTTTTTTCAGCTTGAATTACTCCCAATACCCCTGTTAGTCTGCAAATTGATTTATCGAACCGTTTTCTATCAAGGGTTAATCGAAGTTTGACAAAACAATTAAAGGAACAAGTGTATTATTCCTAAACATCTTGTAATCATCATCAAAATAAAAATACTAATTTTCTTCGACTTTTTTCACAACTTGGCACTAGTTGCTTGTTAAATATAAGAAAAAATTCGAGAGATTAACATTTTTTTTATTTGTAAAATATTCAAGGAAACAATACTGACTTATTTTTTTACACCATTCGGCCTTTGCGCACTTTAATTTCACTCATCTGTAATTGCATCAATTAAAGTTGATACTCCCAAGCTGTATTAATAGTCGATCTGAGAACATTTATGATATTAATTCTCAATATTTCCTACGAAGGTTATTAGAGTTATGGAAAACAATCTTTTTTTCAAAACTAGGCATGATCAAAAATTGAAAAAAATGAGAGTTTACAAAAACAAGAGATTCATTTTTTTTTTATCAAAACGCAGAAAAAAATTACCAAAAAAAGATTAGTTTTCGAAAGAAATTGTTCATTGGTTTTTTCTTCCAAGCCAGAGATCATTTTTGAAAAAAGTGTTTATTGTATCCCTGATAACCTTCGCAGAAAATATCTACAGTTAATGACATACAAGTTCTCAGATCGACTAGTGAATACTGCTTGAGGGTATCAACTTTTAATCAATGCAATTAAAGATGAGTGAAATTATGGTGCGCAAAAGCCGAAGCGTGGCAACAACGAGTCACCATTGTTTCCTGAAAAATTTTACAAATTTAAACAGATTACAATTTTTTTAATATCTCAATTTTTTTTCTTAAATTTAACAAGCAACTACTGCAAAGTTGTAAAAATAGTCGAAGAAAATGGGTGTTTTCAGTTTGATCATGATTACACGATGTTTAGGAACACTTGTTCCTTTAATTTGTTTTCAAAACTTGGATCGATCGGTCCGGAAAAACGGGTCGATGGATCAATTTGAAAATTTGCACGGCTATTGGGGGTACATTAAGCTGAAAAATAAACGTGGCGACATTAGTCTTTCTACCATTATTTGTAATGGAGTAGTAGATTTACTGAAAAACCATAAAATGTCATGTTTTGTCCTATTTTTCAAACTACTGTTAATGGTGAAAACATGATTTTTTTCTCAAAAATCAATGAAAGGGTCTTGTACGAAATTGATTCAAGTTTTGAAAGCTGCGCAATAATTTCCTGTGCGATCATTGGTTGCTGTGATATCATTGATCAAACACAAAAGGAACATTTTTTATTATAAGTCGGATATGTCAGCAAAAAGTTGACATAGAGAGACCACAAAAAAACCAAATTGGAACTGAATAAACAAGCTAACGGAACGATGCATTGATTTAACTGTGAAAAATCCCTTGAAAAAATAAAATTGGAAAAATAATTTTCTCGCTATCTCTTATGATTGCGCGATAACCATAGCTCACAAAATTATTTTGCCAAAAGATCTCAAACTAGAAACTTGAAGCTTAATAATGTTTTTCTTTTTCATCTTGATACGACTATTTTTAACATTGATACAGCTTTTCAAAAACACTTTAAAAAATGAAGAAATTTTCTGTTTCTTTAATATTTTGGGGTTGGGTATAAAAAGTGATATATTTTTTTTACAATTTTCAGTCAATCGAAAAAAAGAGCTCGTCCTTGACTGTTAAAGCAATCTAAGAAACTACAGTTAAAATTTTAAGTCGATTGGTCGAACATTGTTTGAGTGTTGCTCCGTCCCGATATCAAAAACATGGTTTTGAAAAAAACGTGTTTGAAGTCAACGGTTTCAAAGACGCTACAGCTGAAAAAGTTTTTTTTCCCCGTAATCAAATGCCACCTATTGGTCGAAAACAAAACTATTTTTAGTCGGTGACTTTGTCCCCACAATAGGCTTACAAGAGTTGAGAACTGCGCCTACCGGCATGAGACATCGCCAAAGACGATTTTCAGCGGCGGAGACTTCCTTAAAAAATAGCTCGAAAACCACTTTATAATGGTTTTTTTCAGCTACAAAAGAATATGCATGATATTTTTTAAGGTTCCAAGGATTTCTTAAAAGCGTTTCAAACAAAACGATTTTTCGAAAATTTTACACCGACGACCTCTAAACAATTTGCGATAGTAAAATTTTACGGCTCTTCTGTGGAGCGAGACTTCTCCGATCGTCATTGCTAGAAAATTTGATGTTTGGAGAAACCTGCCGAAGATGAATTCCGGCAGAGAGAAAAAATGCTAAACGAATTTTTTTTAGCGTAATTAGTAATAATTTAGTAATAATAAAATTTTACCACTCTTTCGCAGAGTGAGACCCGGTCGATCTCGTTCGCTGGCGAATTTGGTCGGCCGCAGACAGCCTGTCAAAGATAAGCCATGGGAGAGAAAAAAATGGCGAACGGAATTGTTTAAACAAACAGCATTGTCAATTTTGTTAAGTTTCCAAGGATTTTTTAAAAGTGCTTCCAACAAAACGATTTTTCGAAAATTTTACACCGATGACCTCTAAACAATTCGCGATAGTAAAATTTTACCGCTCTTCTGTAGAGCGAGACTTCTCCGATCGTCATTGCTAGAAAATTCGATCCTTGGAGAAACCTGCCGAAGATGAATTCCGGCAGAGAGAAAAAATGCTAAACGTATTTTTTTAGCATACTTAGTAATAATTTAGTAATAATAAAATGTTACCACTCTTTCGCAGAGTGAGACCCGGTCGATCTCGTTCGCTCGCGAATTTGGTCGGCCGCAGACAACCTGCCGCAGATAAGCCATGGCAGAGAAAAAAATACCGATCGCAATTGTTTAAACAAAGCGCATTGTACATTTTTTAAAATTTCCAAGGATTTTTTTAAAGTGCTTCCAACAAACCGATTTTTCGAAAATTTTACACCGATGACCTCTAAACAATTCGCGATAGTAAAATTTTACCGCTCTTCTGTAGAGCGAGACTTCTCCGATCGTCATTGCTAGAAAATTCGATCCTTGGAGAAACCTGCCGAAGATGAATTCCGGCAGAGAGAAAAAATGCTAAACGTATTTTTTTTAGCATAATTAGTAATAATTTAGTATTAATAAAATGTTACCACCCTTTCGCAGAGTGAGACCCGGTCGATCTCGTTCGCTCGCGAATTTGGTCGGCCGCAGACAACCTGCCGCAGATGAGCCATGGCAGAGAAAAAAATACCGATCACAATTGTTTAAACAAAGAGCATTAGAATTTTTTTTAAGTCTCCAAGGATTTTTTAAAAGTGCGTCCAACAAAACGATTTTTCGAAAATTTTACACCGATGACCTCTAAACAATTCGCGATAGTAAAATTTTACCGCTCTTCTGTAGAGCGAGACTTCTCCGATCGTCATTGCTAGAAAATTCGATCCTTGGAGAAACCTGCCGAAGATGAATTCCGGCAGAGAGAAAATATGCTAAACGTATTTTTTTTAGCATAATTAGTAATAATTTAGTATTAATAAAATGTTACCACTCTTTCGCAGAGTGAGACCCGGTCGATTTCGTTCGTTCGCAAATTTGTAGAGTGAGTCTCGAGCGATCTCGGTCGTGACTCGAGATTTTAGCAGAGATCGAATTCGTCGATAATGAGCGACATCGAGATGCCAAATAGTCTTCGAGCTTATTTATTTAAATTAATTAAAAAAGAGTGGAGAAATGCTAGCACCCTTCCACCATACGAGTCTCTAGCAAACCCTGTTAGCTAGAAAGTTCAACCATAAAGAAATTTCCACCGATGACCGCCGTCAACAAAAAAATCGATTCGAGGGCATTTGTTTAAACAATGCGCGATCGCAAAATTTCACCGCTCTCCCGTAGAGCGAGGCTAGCGATCTTGATTGTTCGAGAAGCGGACCAGCAAAAATGCTGCCAAATATGAACCCTGGCAGAGATAAAATGCTGAACGCATTTGATTAAATAATGAGCATTGCAAAATTTCACCACTTTTTTGTAGAGTGAGTTTCGAGCAATTTCGGTCGCTCGAAATTTTGGCCGGGATCGAAATCGTTAACGATAAGCGGCATCGATGTTATAAATTGTGCTCGAGCCTATTTGTTTAAATGAGTTAAAAAAGTATAGAGAAATGCCCGAGTCTGTTGGTTGTGGCCGTCGTCGAAAAAAAATCGATTTGATGGCTGCATATACAATGTAAAATGCAACAAAGTTTCACCGCTCTCCTGCCGAGCGAGCGCATGCTTCCAATAAAGCGCACCGTGGTTGCTACGCATAGTTGTGTGAATGTGTGACACGCACATAGATATAAGGTGCTTGCGTACGACCGAACGGCGGCGAGAACGGATTCGTTCTTTCTGCAACGCGGTCGGCGTAGCAAACACACACACACACACACGCGCGCGCGCTCAGCGATCGTCGTCTATTTGGCTTCGAGCCTCTTCGTCCTAGTGCGAAGCATCGAGACCGAATTCGCGATCGCTGCGCTGTCCGTCGGTAGCGACTCGTAGCTAAAAACTACGAGATCTGCGCTACCGACGTAACGAGAGGCCGCGTCAAGATTTTCTGGCGTGTGGCACATGGCCTTAAGTGAGCGGTAGGCAAATTTAAAAATTAATTTAAAAAACTGTTGTATGGGATCAAACTTTTTTATTATTTGTAGTTTGAGGACGCAGTAACAAAGAATTATCAACAATGAAGTAAGAATAGTCTGCAAACGTTTTTTTAATAAGGGGTCCGAAACTCTGCAAGTTTGATATGTATTCTTCTTTTAGTGTTCATAATTCTTTGTTAGTTTGTCCTCAAACTACAATTAGTAAAAAAAAGTTTGATTCCATACATTCTTTTTAATTTCATTTTTGACGTTGTTCATCTCTCAAATAAAAACAATATCTCGACAGTGGTTCACTTTTGCAAAACGCATTAATGGGTTATTTGATAGCGTAAAACATTTCCCACGCCCCTTTCACGGGATCGTGACCGATAACCAGTAATCCTGTATATGTAGAGGGCGGTCCGAAAAGTGGGTCCCAAAAGAAAAATCCAGATGCCTGGTATCAATCCTATCTAAATCACCCCCATGTACGTTCTGCGGTCTTTTTTAGTTTTCGAAGGAAAAGTATTCAAAATTTTAGTTTTCCGGGTTTCCCTGTATCGTACTTTTTCCGGAAATGATGCAGTTTGAGGATTTTTCCGAACAACGACGGAAAAAACAGTGTTTTGCCATGAACTGCTTTAATTGGTCACGACTAACGATATTTCGTCGGGGGAGGCTGACATTTCCCATTTATTCCATAAGTTATGGGGTTTTGAAGTTTGCGGAAACGAGGGACAAAATTGAGCAATTACGGACATTGCAACGCCTATATTGGGATTCGGGATTGGGGGATTTGTAAAAAGAACCTTCCTAAATACAATGCCGAAGCGATATTGAAGCGGTCACTTCCCCTTCCGCCCTGCCTCCGTTGAAAGTTTGTCAAAATACACGATTTCAAAGACGAGACTGAAAATCGGTGAATATTGTGTGTGTGTGCGTGCGTGCGTGCGTGGGTGCGTGCGTGCGTCTTCGAAATCGTGTGTTTAACAAACTTTCAACGCGGGAGGGGAAGTGATCGCTCCAATATCTCTTCGGCATTGTATTCAGGAAGGTTTTTTTACAAGTCCCTCTACTCACCACTCCCAATATAGGCGTTGAAATGTCCGTAATTGCACCATTTTGTCCCTCATTGGAATTATGGAATTAATGGGGAATTTCAGCCTCCCCCGACGAAATATCGTTAGCCGTGACCAATTAAAGCAGTTCATGGCACAACGATTTTCTTCCGTCGTTTTTCGGAAAAGTCCTACAACTGCATAATTACCGCATTTTTTTAAACATCTGAATTTTAATGACTGTTCCTCTCGAACGTATTTTTTTAACTTTTGTTGAAAACCTGAGGCATTTACGTTAGTAATTAAGTTGGTCGTCTATTTATTGCTTGAGAGTGCACTTCATAACGATAACACGATTAAAAAATATCAAGAGGAAATCACACACGCAAAAGTGAGACATTGAAAATTGCTTTTTTTTTAGAAAACTAAAAAAGATCGTGAACATACATGGGTGCTATCCAGACGGGTATTACGAGGCATCTAGATTATTATTTGGAACGTCACATTTTGAGCCACCCTGTGTGTATGTATATGAGGCATTCTATACCATTTCGAACGGTCAAAAAGTTGTCCACTCGCAAAAAAATTGAAATTTGTCAAATTATTAAATATATGAAAAAAAACGGTGTAAATTTTTTCAAAATTTGTGGTTCGCATTTTCTCGAGTTTTTCGAAATTTCAAAATTTTCCAAATACCGTTATATCATGTGAGCATTTGATGTAACAGAAAAAGGTTGAAGACAAAAAAGTTGCAATTTTACATGAACTTTGTGAAAAATCTTGTTTTGAATTTTTCAAGTTCAAACAATGCCCATTTTCACCAAAATTATACAACAATATTTTTTTTCGGTCGGTATGTCACTTTTGTTTTTTCTCAAAAAATTCAAGAAAATACTCTGAAGTGTGTACAGTAACACCTATTTTTTTCAGAGTGACTCTATTCGTTGTTCCAAAGCTGTGCTTTGTTTTATTATTATGGGATATTTTCTTTAGACAAATCAATTATTATTAAAAATTATTCTCTCCCAAATTTTTCTCACATTTTTCAGGTAATAAACAGAAAATAACAGTAATCATTTTTTTGAGCTCAATTATAAATTATCGGTAAGGTATACAAAGTTAACCTAATCGGTAAGGTATACAAAGTTAACCAAAGAACCTTAAGTTCGTCGTCCAACATGGAAATTGTGATACAAAGTAACGTCCACCACGATGCGATCGCGGTTTACACTTTCACCAGAGTTATTCAAGACTTCATCAAGTCGATCTGTGAGAGCCCAATACGAACGTATTACTTCTCTGATGGAGCTCCAGAGCAATATAAAAATTTCAAAAATTTCGGCAATCTGTCTCTTCACGAAGAGGATTTTGGGGTTCCAGCGGAATGGCATTTCTTTGCGAGTGCTCATGGCAAGGGGGCATGTGACAGCATGGGAGGTACATTGAAGAGATTGCGGCTCGAGCTTCAATGCAATTGCCGGTGGATCAACAGATTCTAACTCCTCCAGATCTTTACGAATGGGCAGCTCAACCCGCGAATGTTCCTGCTATCACCGTTCGCTGTTCATCTACTGATGATTACAATGCTCAAGAAAAAAAGTAGGAATCGAGATTTAAGCAAGTGAAAGCTTTTCCGACGACTCAAAAACACCATTGTATTATATCAGGACCGGATAGGATTCTACAATGCAAAAGATATTCGCTCGCCGCGAACTGCCTAACTCACCGAGTCTGGAAAAATAAATAACTTGAAACGATCTGTTTATATTCTTTTTCTCAGTTCCTACATTGTGATTACTGTTAACAACAATAAGAAAAAATATAATGATAGGACAGAAAATTATTAATTTCATCATTGAAGTTTTGAGCGAGTGATTATAGTGCGTAGCTTCCGAACGAGTTCCATGGAGTTCCATCTACGTTACCGATGAACTATGCTCCAACAAGCTCCAAAACATTAAAATTATTATAATAGACGTTCTTTTATCTGAAAATTTGATAGAAACAATTTGGGAGAGTATGTTTTTTCACAAGAATTGATTTTTCTAAAAAAAAATATATATCATAATAATAAAACAAAGCACAGCTTTAAAACACGAATCAAGCGTTCCTGAAAAAAATAAGTGTTACTGTACACACTTCAGAGTGTTTTCTGGATTTTTTGGAAAAAAATCGAAAGTGACATACCGACCGAAAAAAAATATTTTTGTATAATTTTGGTGAAAATTGGCATTTTTTAAACGCGAAATATTCAAAACAAATTTTTTTCACAAAGTTCATGTAAAATTGCAACTTTTTTGTCTTAAACATTTTTCTGTTAAAGCAAATGCTCACGAGATATAACGGTATTTTGAAAATTTTGAAAAACTCGAGAAAATGCGAACCAAAAATTTTGAAAAAATGTATACTTTTTTTTCATATAATTAAACAATTTGACAAAATTTCAATTTTTTTGAGAGCGGACAACTTTTTGACCGTTCGAAATGGTATGGAACGCCTCATATATATATATATGTGAGGAATTTGGCAAAAATTTAAAGTACGTGTCGAGTATGACCGAAATTCCGTCTCTCCGAATCCGAGTGATTCAGAACAGGTCATAAACCCAGTAGTGGGCGATTTTTGGACGGTGACTCAGCAAAATTACACCTTATGGCAAAATTTCTCGTGTTTTCGGCGGTGGGCTCAGCGAAAGAATTTTGATTGTTTTGCGCAAGAAATCCAAGATCGCTCTAGCGGGCATTTGATGAAAGAAAAAAAAACAAATGTCTGCAGCAACTTCCCAAATGAACGAAAAGCAATTGAAGATTGATCGTTTCCCGTGCGGAAATTGAGTTGGGGCTGTGATCGGGCCCCAATAATATTCCCCTAACTTTATTCGGGCCCTAATCTGGAAGCCACATGAGGGCCGTTAGCGGCCGGTCACACTTTATCAACAAGGGCCATTAAAGGCGCAACGACCGGGGCCTTATAAGTTGCCTCAATGGCGCCTCATCAAAACCATTTTAGCGCCCTGTAAATGCCTCAACGGCGCCTCATCATAACCATTTCAGCGCCATAGAATATCCGTATCATAGAATACCGTGTATGTATGTGTGCGCGCGTAGAAATGTGATTGCGTATTTGCATGTGAGCCTTTATGACAAGCTGCCATGACAAAATTAATACAAAAAATAATCCATTCTAAGGAATGGATGTGTAATAGAAATAAAAAAAAATATATGGGTCTACTGAATCACTAAAATCTATTTCCATTGAGGAAAAGATCTGAAAAACAAAGACCAATTTATTTACTCATCCTACACAGTCAGATGAAGTTTATGAATGGGAAATATCAGCAAAGTCTTGAGAAGAAATAATTTTCCCTATGATGAGTATTGAGCGGAAATTAGTTGCTATAAAAATGTCGAGAAAACCGGTTGGGACTGTTCACACTTATGCGCTAGCATTACTCCACGTATGAGTGAAACCATGAGTAATTGTTTGTATCTATGTAAAAGGTTTCTTAAATTTGATAAATAAATACTGTCTGATGTTTGTCTGCATATTTGTGTTCATCGTTGATTTTTTATTTGCCAATGCCCTTATGCTTTTTCCCAATTTGGGTTCGATAATATTATTCGATCGATGTATATAATCGATTTGAATAATTGAAATACCATCAACCATGTAGCCTAAGCTATTTATACTGGTTTATCCCTATACTGGCCAAGTCTGGGCCTATTGTGGAAATCCCTACAGGTTTATCCCTATAATGGCCAAGTCGGGTCCTTTTGTGGAAATCCCTACAGGTTTATCCCCAAAATGGCCAAGTCTGGGCCCATTGTGGAAATCCCTACCGGGGAAAGCACTAGGACAGCCCTGAAAGGCCCTTATTTTTATAAGGGATGCCCTATCAGTTTTCCGCACGGGTTCGTTTGTCACCATGTTGATGTTTGTATCGCTGGAACGCAACGAAAATTGTTTTTTCCCATTCCCAATTTTCGTTGGCAGAACGTTGCGGAAAACGTTTTATAAGACCCTCCTTAGAGACCTCCAACCTAAATATTTCGAGAATGATTTTAGATAACAATAAAAATGGAGAAAAAAGGATAATAAAAAAACACTCGTTGCGTTATAACGATGCAAACTTCACCAACATCGTTTGTTGCAATTCTTTCGAATAATTTGCCTATCGAAATCCAGTCCCAAGAATGAAAAAATAAAAATTTTATTCTCGTGATTACGTAAAACAGGGAAGTACGTTTTGCATTTTCGAAAGGCTCGAAAAACTCAATAACATTGGTTAAATGAATCTTCTCATATCGGTTGCCCGAAAAATGCAAATAATTAATTGAATGAGACTGTTTGGTTTATTGTTCAGCTAAATTATAATGTGGCTGTGCACAGAGTGGGTCACTAGAAATTAGCCATTCGAAAATGAGGTGCACTATTCAGCAACGTGTCGAAAAATATAATTCTATTAATGGTGAAGATTTTAAACGCGATGTTTTATAAAAATTGTCATTGGCTTCTTGAAATACCACGTTCATTATCCCCCTCGAACTTATTTCCGTTTGAGGCATTTTTTTGGTATGTCAAAATCATGGCAAAATCGTAATAGCCCAGAGTTTTGGTTGGAAAAAAATAATGAAAAATACCGATTGAAAATTAGAGATTTCCATAGTCAAAAAGGGGGTCGATCTCAAAATCCGTTTGGTGCCTCAAAAAATTGGCGACTTCACAAAAACCGAGCCGAGAGAAATGTGGATCTTGACAGAGACAAATTTCGTCTGTGACTTTTTGTCTGCAAATCAATATTCCTTGGACTTTTCGAGTACCTCATTACTCTTAATTGACCCGGTATCCATATATAATATAAAAAATATACATATGCATATGAGTATGTATCGATTTTATATCAATATTTTAACGACCCTAAAAAAGTTGCTTGGATTGACGTAGCGCAAAAGCCTGAGGAACTGTAAAGAACCGAGTTTTTTTCGATCCAGACTTTTTCCGAACAGACAATTTCGCGTAGTGGATCGAACGTCGACGGAGAAAAAAGTGTGATTGTATGTGTCACGCGAAAGGACAAGGCATTTTGCATTCCCAGACACCTATAGGACTAAGCTGAGCAAAGAGTTATTTTCGCGACATGCGAACGTGCTCCACTCGTGGTAAATGTGAGCAGAGAGAGAAAATAAATTTGCATTCGAATGAAAGGATTGTACTCACTTACGATTCACCAAAACGATCTCGAACGGGAAATCGAAAAATCGCAAAAAATTCAGACCACGTTCAATGGATGAATTGCCAAAGTTGGTTAATATTTGAATTCTCGCGTTTGCAAATAACGGCGTTCAAGTTTGTGTAATTGGAATGCAACGAAAGTTCTGTTTAATTATCTTTATTTCTTCATTTTCATTACAACCTATAATTTTTTCCATTGATCAAGGTGGTGAATCTCTTAAGTTGGAAGATACCTTTGGGCGAGGAAAAAAATTGCTGAATTTCGTGATTTTTTTTAAGAAATTATTTTTTCACCATTTTTTAAACCTAGGGTACGTTTCATTAATACTTTTGGATGTTGCATGATATTTTTTTAAATGATTCTTAAAAAATGATTAAGTATGGCGACGCTCTCTAAACAGCATATTCATAACTAGCGTGAGGTATAGCTGAAAAACTAATCAACCGATTCTCATAAAAAATTGTGTATAAATAAATTGGTTATAATAATATATTTGTTATAAATCTTTTTGACTTTATTGAAAACATAACCCTAAATGTTTTCGATTTTTTTTTAAGTACGTCAAATTCAATATTGTTGTTTCAAAGCGTACCATTTTATCGATTGTCAGCATTTCTCGCTTTTTCTTGGTTCATATTCTGCATATGAGTGTTAATGAAGGAAAAATCTTCGTTGATTTTTTTTCAGATTAATCATCCGATGTCAATCTAAGACAACATCCGCAGCATCCCGTTTAGAAGACCGTGCCATACCTTCACCATTCTCAAAGATTAATTTTTTTAAATACCACGTAACAGCCGAAAATAGTAATAGAATATACCCTATGTCTCAAAAATGGTGAAGAAATCCTTACTTAAAAAAAAATAATGAAAATCGGCCACTTATTTATCGCCTAAAGGTATCTCCCCCCTAAGAAGAGTAGAAAACTCGTTTGAGTGATTTTCGCACCGACAATTGGCTTTAAAAACATGAAAAATGGAAGAAAAATTAACGCTCGTTGCATTTCAATGGCGTTGAAGTGTGCATCATTGGAATGCAATGGATATTCATTCTTTTGATAATTCAATTCTTTTTTGGTCGATCTATGCTGTGACCATCGCTGAAACGTATCTTCATTATTACAAAATTACGACCTGCATTTGCGACTTGAAAGCTTTTAATGATGATTAAAATAAAGAAATAAACATTTTGTTGCGTTCCGAGGATTCAATTTCAACGTCATTTCATTTAAATGCAAACATTAACATAGTGATTGCAAAAGCGGTTAAATGGGAATCAAAACATCATTCTTTATATTCAGCATAAATAAATACATTACTCATATTGAACATAAAGGAACAAATTTTTTATTTGAGGAAAAAGTTCTGCAAATCAAAGCAACATCGTCCTTCATATTCAATATAAATGAATATTCCTCATATTCAATATAATAACGAATTAAGTCATCGTTCCTCATCTCACCATAAATAAATAAATTCCCCACATTGAACACGAAGAAATAAATTTCTCATATTCAATACAAATAACAAAATATAAATCAATCAAGATGTTTTCATTCGGCAAATTAAAATATGACGAATACATTTTGTCGGTGCGCTTAATTTTGTTTTGTTTTGTTTTTACATGTCGAACGAATCTGCGATTTGTGAATTGAGTCGTTCGATTTCGCGTGTTCGACGGCGTATTTATTTTACTTCTTTTTTATTTCACTTATCAAAGACCACCGTTATGGAAAGAGTCAAATAAATAAATTTCGAGAGAGAAAAAAATGACATTACAGTCGTCTCGCTCACCTCGATGCGCGGAACAAGCGCAGTTATGCACATATTATTCGAGTCCGGACGCGAGACGGATTTCTCGACTCATTAGTTCCATTGCGTATTCACAGTTATAAGCGACCGAGTGCAATCGGAAGGCGGTTTTTTTTTTCTTCACTGGTTTTTTTTGTTTTCGTAAAAACACGAATACGGTGATGAGCACACAGGAGACAAGGCCAAAGTTTTGGGTTTTACCGAGGCCACGGCGAATATATCCCTCTCGACTTTGACGTCGTTAAAAACCGCATTGTGCCTGACTTCACAAGCCAGCAACTATATCTATACACGGCAAATATTGGCGTATATACGATCGCAAAAAATTCGAAAGACGGTGTCGCGCGCGTTTCGTCAAAATTCACCGAATCGTTTTTCGCGAGAAACGTAAAAAAATTACTAAACTGTTATATAATTATTGAATAAAGCATTATTATGAAGCATGATTATTAACGTGGAATTTTTATTATTGTTGTTATTATTACTGCTATTGACGACATAACTCTTTTTAATTGAAAAATTGGTTTGATCCTACTGAAAAATGAAAATGTTTAATAATTTTTTTAACGACTTAACTTGATTTTTTCGATTTGTAATTATGCAGATATATTAAGAAATGTTTAAAGTGTATCCCCGATTTTTTTTTTCAATACAAACCGACCGAAGGGTTGTTAATGGCAGGTGGATAAAGTACTATCCGGGTCTGATGAACCAGTGTGTCAAATTCGCGGCCCAATATAAGTGTGTCAACGAAGCGTTAATTATAATCTGTTTTATAGGGACCTTCAATAGTTCTGCTGGTTTTTGCTGCTTTTATATATTATATATTCAGACTTGGGAGAATACTTTTCCTACAAACGTTGCAGGTGGAGGCGCTTCGGAGATTACAAGGTCACCTCAATTTTTTTGGATGGGACCACTATATTTTTTCCAGAATTTCATGAAAGAAGTAAAAATAAGTTTACACATCAAATTTCAAGATATTCGATCAACATTTAGTTTAAAAATTGATTAAAAAGAAATTTCAATGCTTTTCGGCCTAAAATCAATTAAATGAACAATGAAAACACTTGGTGAAGATGCTCAAAGTGATGCCTACTACAAAACTTTTCGCAAAAAGTGAATCAGATTGGAAGGCATGCATTGAAAGTCGTGGCCATCACTTTAAGTGTGTTTTTTAGGAGTGAGTGTGCGCACCGTTTTTTAAAATCGATTCTAGAGTAAAAACATTGAAATTTCGTTTTCAGAAATTTTGTGTACCAGATCTTGATCGATCATCTTAAAGTTTGGTGTGTAAATTTATTTTTAGCTCCTTGACAGAAGTCTGTAAAAAAATAGTGCTCCCTTGTGAAAAAATGTGGGTGACCTCGAATTCTCCGAGGCGCCTCCAGCTGGATGAACATCGTAGCCGTCACTCGATGGCCCTCTTAGAACTACGCAACTTTTGTAGGAAGAGTTTTGTCCCAAGTCTGATAGTTTGCCAAATATTTCTACTGCTCATAATTGTTGCCTCGCCCAGTTTATTGTAATTACAATCATAGAAATAGCATAAGGAAATTATAAATGAAATAGATGAAGATGATAATATGATCATATTTATTATTATTATCATTATTATTGTTTAATGTTTTCTTATACAAGATAATTATAATCGTCAAAATATTATTAATATTATCAGCATTGCTATTATATTTTTCAAATATTTCTGATTACACGATCGGTATTATTTGTTTTATTATTAATGCCACCGTATCGGAAAAATATTTTAAAAGATGTTACGCACACTCAATGTGTTTAGGGGAAGGAAAAAGAATTCGACGCGAGGAATTGTACATGCGCATGAGAAATAAACAAAAATTTCTTTCGTGCGCAAATTTAGTATCCAAATTTTCGGTAAATGACTGGAATATCTCGGTAAGCTCGAAGCTTCCAGTGATAAATAAAGCAGTATGTACGACATTGTAATATCTGGTTGATAAGTGCGCAATAATCAAGACTTGGGGAACACGTCTCACTTGGCATTCGAGTTGAACACGTAAATACGAAAGCTCTCGAGAAACCCTCGGGGTGTTGATACGGCGCACTTTAACGCGATTGTGGCGTATCCACAGGGTAGCCGGACAGTGGTGAACCTCGTCCAACGAGCAACGGGCGATTGTTTTTTAAGAAGAAGAAGAAAGAAACATTCGTTTTTTAAGTTTCAGAATCATTCTATCGTTTTTTAAAATATATTACTCTCATCCCAGTATCCAGCTTTTGGCCTCGAAAAAATAAGGATATAATATATAAATAATTGTTTGTGCTATAAGGATTCTTCGCGAGGTCGAAATAATTTTGTTGGTTTAAATGTGTTTTAATTAAGTTTGAATTCACTAAGTAATATGATTAGTTGGAATGTTGCGTTTTAAAAAGAAAAGTTAAGGGAGATACTTTTAGGTGAGGAAAAAGTTTGCTAATTTTCATGATTTTTTTTCATGAAAGATTTCCTCACCATTTTTGAAACTTGGGGTATGTTTTATTACTACTTTCGGCTGTTACATGGTATTTTTTATTATTAATCTTTGAAAATAGCAGAGGTATGGCACGGTCTTCTAAAATGCATTTGAGAAGCCTGACCTAAAAACTAAGCGACCGCATCTAATAAAATTTGGCTAAATCTATCTAACCTTCTTGTCTAAAACATGACGCTAAATGTTATTGAAAAATAAACAGTATTTTTCGCTACAAAAGGTGGCCCTTTTGATGGGAAAATTCGATCTTTTTGTTTTAAAGCGTACCTCATCGATTTTCAGCATTTCTCATTTTTTCTTGGTTCATATACGGCGGATAAGTGTTAATGAAAGAAAAAATTTCGTTTGTTTAACTCCTTTGGCAACCCGCTTAGACAACCGTGCCTTAGAACCTCCGCCATTTTTAAAGATTAATGAAAAATGAAAAAAGTATCATGTAACAGCCAAAAGCAGTAATGATACATACCCTAAGCCTAAAAAATTGGGAAAAAACTTTCGTTAAAAAAATTATGTAAAACAGCAATTTTTTCCTCGCACAAAGGTATCTCCCCCCTTAATTCGTCCAACAGTAGACAATAAATATGAAGCCAGAAAATCACGTCGAAAAATGCCGAACGTTGGAGTCGTCTACGGTCGAACGAGTTGAGGACACCCGGTATACTCGCTCGTTCACGCGATCACGAAGATCGCTGCGCATTCACGATAGAGCTAGGGGTCTCGTAGATTGCCCCGGATAATACGTAGTATGACATACGTGTTTATATACGTGGACGATTGCGAGCTATCTCGGTCTTTGGTGACGACGACGAATCCGCGTCTTAGATGCGCCATCCGCACTCGCGACTTCATCGTTAAAATGTGTATGTGGCGCTTGCGCGCGCATACGAGCATGAATGAGAACGATTCTCAAACGTTTCGTATATAGCGTGACGATTGACGAGAATTGCGTTACTCGCGAAAGAGTTCTCAAAACGTGGGACAGTTCTGAGAATTTTTAATGGGCAGGTGCGAAGAGCAATGGGAGCCCGGACATAAAGCCGGGGTGGAGAACCGGTCAGCCTGGAAAATCTTGTTAAAGGACAACTTACTGAATAAATCGACGCGAGACAGGCCAGGCTAGAAGAAGTTTGGGAAGAGGGACAGTGCCCAGTGCTTCACACTGGACAGAAGAAGGGTCGGCTAGAGAAGACGTGCTCGAAAGAACAACTGATTGGAAGAATGGTTGAATATTCGAACAGGTTAAGACGTTGGAGCGTTAGCTACAATACAAGATTTAATTTTTCAATATATATATTATTGTCCCAACTATACCGAGCATTTGCGAATTTTTTGAAATTTTTTCACCACCCAACATCAGAGATAAAAAATAGTCTAATGTATGTAATTTTACGTGCGGTTGGAAGGGCAGACGTTGACGCTATGGCTGATGTAATTTGTTTGGCTATTTAGCACCAAGATAAACCATTTCTAGCAGAGAATTAACGCAAACTAAACCTTTGTATACATTTAGAAGAAGAAAAAAATCCATCTCGCCCACGGTAAATCATATATATTCAATATTGAACCATCAAGGTTTGATAAAAGATAACAAATCTTGGCCGGCAAATGAAGAGCATTGCTGCCAACCTCAATGTCCGCGAAATTGCTGTATTTAAGCAACACTTAAAACTAGATAATGGTAAGAATGAATAATCTCGTAACATAAATATGAATAGGCATAATTATAGATTACTCAAAATGTTATTTTGAGTTGTATAAAACATTCACTGATGCAATTTTTTCGTAACAATCATCGATAACGTTTTACTTTTTTAAGTTCGTAGTAACACAAAAGTTTTTCTTACTCACACTTAAAATAGACAAATACATAATTTTGCTCTTTAATTATATATTTTATGAAAATTAGCAACTCCAGAATAAATGTGTACCTCGTATGCATTTTTGAGGTTCATTGCCGCCGCTTTTATGAAAAGAAAATTCATAAGCCGCCATTTGACTCAACTGGACCGCTCCAATCTCCTTAAAAGATACATTGAGAAGCGGGACACTTTGACAAATGCGGCGCAAAGAAAGGTTAGTAAGGACATAACTTGGGAAGTAGGACAGGCAGTAAAAAGAAATTTGGTTCTTTGAATACGCCAGAGAATCCTTTGGGAAGTGGAACAGCATCGATAGAACGATACGAACTTAGGCAAGTTAGAAAATACGTTGAGGTGCGACGGTATATAAATGGCATTGGGAAATGGGACTGATCGGTCGTGACCTGATGTCCAAGCAGTAGTAGATGCGTTAGTTGGTGGAACATATTGAACAATTCCATTGAAGAGTGGAACAGTTCGAAAGAAACGTTGAGAACTCATTAGAAAATGCATCGCGGAGTTATATAGGCTGGACGTGGTTTTGAGAAGTGGGACAGGTTGAAAATATTTTGGGAAGTGGGGCGTACTGGAAAATGTTTTGGGCAGCGAAACAGGCTGAAAAGTGTTTTGAGAAGTGGGACATGCTGAGAAATGTTTTGTGAAGTGAGACAGGCTGAAAATGTTTTGGAAAGTGGGACAGGCTGAAAAATGTTTGAGGAAGCGGGACATTCTAAAAAATGTTTTGGGGAGTGGGACAGACTGAAAATGTTTTGGACAGCGGGACAGCCTGGAAGGTGCGTTCAGGCTGTGCACCAGGTTCGAATAAGATGAATAGGCGCCGTCGGCTGAAAGCCCAATGCACACGAAGCTTGCCAGAAATAATCTTGGCTCTCGCTCAAAACGATCTATTAAGGGACCGTCTCGTGATATTTTGACTGAGGTATTGGGGAAAAAAAGGTGCGGTAGGTTATCAGCCTTCGTGCTCGTTGTGACAGCTCGGGATTTAACTCGAGGCTTTGTGAATCTATCCGAATGAAAAAAGGCAGTAAAAAAATAAGCCCGGCGGCCAGGCAGCAAGATAAACGGGCGCTCGAGGCGGGGCCGCGGTCTTGAAATTGCGAAGCTAACGTCGGTTTTTTTTCATCGTGAGAGGAAAAGCAACGGGCGGTGAAGTGGGTAACGGGTTATCAGCAAGGTCGCGAAACCTTGTCGCCACCCGTCAGTTTTTCCTACCGATCGGTTCGGACGAAAAACTGTCAGCAACTTATCAACGGATGATTTTTATGACGATGCACTACAGTCGACGTTCTACTCATGTGCAAACGATTGTCTACTCGGGCGGGCTTCACTTCCGCGCTGATGCTCGAAGTGCTCGAGCGTCAATGCACGGCATAATTGTACTATTTTGATCCGAATTATTGAAATAATTATGTTTATCATTGTGTACCATTCAAGGTAATCCTAATTATCGCAATAATTATTGGTATATTTTAATTCAAAGTCAAACGAAACACTATTATTCTACTATAATGTACGTCACACATATCCCCGCAGACAAATCTATAATTTAAAAATGTGCCAATAAAAAATGGTGTCGCTTTGCGAAAAAAGTTTTTCGTGCGATTTCACGGCGTCTTAAATTGGCGCTACGAAGAGCATAATACTCTGGCCCATTCCGATTTAGTTGCCGAAATTAACTAAAAAAAAGGTTCTAAAACAGATTCAAAACGAATCGGAATGAATTCAGTCGTTGCGGAAATTGGAGATCGACCTTCGAATAACTTCTACATAATTCAAAGGAAAATTACTGGTTCGATAATATTTGAGTTGAGCTTGACTTTCAAGATACATCAGTTTAGTTTTTCTTTAAAAAAAAGTACGAGTGAAAATCGATAATAATTTGGCTTGTTGTCGAAAATCAAGAAAAGAGCGCGTAAAACAGGAAAATCCGTCTGGTACTTTGCCATGCTTACGTTGTTGCCAGGTACGTTGCCAGGTGCTTTCAATGATTTCGGAACTATTTTAACGCATAGGGCGGATTATAGTACGAGAAAGAGCGGGAAATAGAAAGAGAACGAGAGATAAATGAAGACAGCAACCTATATATATACAGGGTGTCCCCTCTTATCTCTGCAACTCGAAATAGGTCGTAATTATCGACGACACCAAAAAAAATGTTCCAGACAAAAGATGTTGGGTGTGAAGGGGGCCATCAAATGCGACCAATTTTTGTTTACTTCGGTGGAGGCGCCGACTCACAGTGAAGGTCACCTCCACTTTTTTTTAATGGAATGGTACATTTTTACCAACCATCTTGTGGAGCACCTCTAGCCGCATAAAAAACATTCGGGGGTCAAAGTCGTTTATGGTCATCCAAGCTCAGTATCGAAGATACAAATCTAAATATCTGGGATCACTACCAAATATTTGGTAGTGATCCGAGATATTTAGATTTGTATCTTCGATACTGAGCTTGGATGACCGTGAACGACTTTGAACCCCAAATGTTTTTTATGCGGCTTGAAGTGCTCCACAAGATGGTTAAAAAAATGTGCCATTCCATTTAAAAAAGTGAAGGTGACCTTCGCTGTACGTCAGCGCCTCCACCAAAATAAAAAAAATGTTCGCATTTGATGACCCCCTTCACACCGTACATCTTTGGTCTAGAACATTTTTTTGTGACGTCGATAATTACCGAATTATTTCGGATGGCAGAGATAAGAGGGACACCCTGTGTATATATATTTGCAATATACTTTTGGGCGACGATTGCGAAACGTCGAGAGTATTACGCACAGCCAGATTGTTTCTGGCTGGTGTATCTCTCGATGTTTACATATCCGGGGCAAAATTAAAATGCTCCACCGCATTCGCTCATCGCTAGTACGTGGGCCAATTTCGGTCATTCCGTGTACATTTAATTCGCGATATCTCAATTAGAATGCTCGTACGTGGAAAGAATCTTGTTTCGTAACTAAATTTGATTAAATTCCAATTTCGTCAGAGCGATTTATTCATTTCATTTCGTGATCCATAGTGATACACTGCTTAAGTGGGGGGGGGGGGGGGGGGCGATACCTTTAGGCAAGGAAAAGGTTTGCTGATTTTCATTTTTTTTTTTCAAGGAGAAGTTATTTCCATCATGTTTTAAACTTAGGGTATGTTTTATTACTACTTTTGGCTGTTACATGGTATTTTTCGTATTAATCTTTAAAAATGGCGGAGGTATGGCACGGTCTTTTAAACTGAATTTTCGAAACTTTTTAAATCTTTTCAATCTAGTGTCTAAAACATGACAGTAAATGTTTTTGAAAATAAAAAAAAAGATTTTTTATTGCAACATGTAACCATTTTTTCGGAAAATTCGATCTTTTTGTTTGAAAGCATACCAGTTCATCTATTTTCAACATTTCTCACTTTTTCTTGGTTCATATTCTGCGTACAAGTGTTAATGCAAAAAAATATTCGTTGGTTTTTTTCTGATTAAGGTAGTTCTGTAGGTACACGTATGAGCCAACAGTTTCGGTCGGAGCGTATAGTAACATCCAATGCTTATACCATGCTGTTGGTTGTAAATTTTTGACAGAGCTTGTACCCTTTATATGTCCCACACATTCGCACCCCATGCATAGATAGGTCCCATATTCATATAGAGAGGGGCGCTGTAATCATGGCAACAGCGCGATTTTCCTGCAGCCATAGCATTGAGCTTCCTACGATCCGTCTTTTGCGAAATATTTTATTATATAAATAAAAAAAGCCTGCAAATGTCAACCCAAATGCGATACAAAGCAAAGTTTACAAGAAAAAAGGCGCTTGCTAAAAGACTAAAAGCTGTGGCAGCCATGTGTCAAGCAAATGCGGCTGAACGCGATGAGAATAACCATAACCTCAACGATCAGCAACAAAAATTCGCTGTCGAAGGACGCCGGATCGTGGATTTACAACATCTTGCGGACAGTTTAAATTGTATTCGCTGAAACGAAGACATTTTTGAGGAAAACGGTGAAGAAAAGCCCAATGGGACTGAATTCTATTTTACATATTTCCTGCGACGAGTGCTCTGCAATAACCCAAGTTGTATCCACACACACACGCACGCACGCACGTACGCACACACACACACACTTATATATAAATATATATAACACGAATACATACATGCATAAATTGAACAAATTAAATTTGTTTGCAGAATAAATTTATTTCACATCCGTCTCAGAATTACTAGAACTCGGACAAAAAACATGCTTCGAGTTCCCAGACCACGCGCCGATCAGCTGGCTGCAGCGTACACTATTGCCATTCCGTTACAGATGGTTGGGCTCGAGTTTGGCGTGGGATAAAATTATCACTTTTCATAAGTCGATTTCTCCGAAACTAGACGGTCCAAGTTTGCCATTAAAAAAAATCCCACAATAGACTGCGTACACGTGTGTTTTCATTTTGAAATCCTGAGATCCGTTTAGAACCTATATCGAGAAATGCGAGCAAACTCCTATCGGTTTACGTGTTAGGTATGGGGATCGCGTACAAAAATACCCATATTCAATTGCAATTATCTCATGAACTAAGCGGTTAATCGAATTGAATTTTTGGGCATCAGTCCATGAAGGTCATATCTACACCATACTTAGATTCCAGCCAATTTCAAAGATTTGACCAAAACTACAGAACTACCTTGATCCCGCCAAAGCTACGTGTAACGTCGTCTGGCAACATCTGCCGCAACCCACTTAGAAGACCGTGCCATGCCACCAACATTTTGGAAGATTAATTTTTAAAATACCATGTACCAGCCAAAAGTAGTAATAAAACGTACCGTAAGTCTAAGAAATGGTGAAGAAATCTATCCTTTAAAAAAAAAATCATGGTAATCAGCACTATTTTTCCTCGCCTAAACGTATATCCCCCATTGAGAAATGTCATTGAATTTATTAGTAAGCAGAGAATCGGTGGCAACAATTTATTTCATTTTTCGTTGAGCTTATAGCGCTTGAAAATTACAGAAAAATTTGGCAGTGACAATCAAAATGATATGAAAAATATTTCCAAGAGGAATATGATTTTTTGTTTTTTTTTTTAAATCAATTGCTACATATTTTTTCTCTATTTTTGTATTATGGTACTCAGCTATTATAGTAAAATGATTAGTGTTCAATTATAAAGTAACGAAACAAAAACTAGTTTCATCAATTTCGTTATCTTTTTCTTTTTCTAAAATGTTTAATTCTATTTTAATTTCAACAAATGCTTTATTTCAATATAATGTAAATGAATATATTATTTATATAACGTCAAAATATGTTTTGTTTATATCAATATAATATAAATATTAATTAAGGAATATTAAGAATGGGAACGAATCGACACGGAAAAATAAATTTAAGGCTGCGATGGAGAAAGTAGGAGAAGGCAGAGTACTGGAGCTATTGAGGAATAATGGAAATGACGGGACAATTAGAGATATATTGAAGGAGGGAACAGAAAAAAAGAGGGACCAGGACATTCAGAGAGAATGGGGAGAAACAGACAAGTCCACGTTCCGTAAGAATTATAGGGAAATAAAAGAAAAATTGGGGAGGGAGTTTTTCTGGGAAGACAAGGACATAAGGGGGGACATAAAAGAAGAGTGGGCGAGACTCAGGTGTGGAAATGTAGAGAAGCTAGGAGAGAAAAGTTACAGCAACTGGCTGTGTAGGGCATGTGGAAAGGAAGAGGAGACGCTCGAGCATTAATGGAAATGTGGAGAAGCAAGGAAAAAAATTAACAATGAATGGGTGAAAGGGGTTGACAACTGGAGAGGAGAGAGGGTGGGAGTAAGTTTGAAAGGCTGGTGTGGATAGAATCGCTTAAAGGAAAAACTATCAAGGAACTAGGAGAATACTCAATAGCCTTTAGGAGACTCGATGCAGAATACTGAAAACTACGAGAATCAGTTTATACCTCTTCGCTAACTAGTAGTTATACGCAGGCAAAAGGCGGCAGAGTACTCTTAAAAAGTGGAAAGCGATATAGCCCTTAAGCAAATGTACAAATATAGATATACAATGTACATAAATGTAACGAATATTGTAAGTTGGAAAATGTCAAAGCAACGACAAGACACGTGGAATAAATCTATTCCATTCTATTCCATAAATATTAATTATGATATTATTTATATTATATTTAAATATATTTATATTCGTAATATGTTAAAATATAAATAATTATATTTTAATATAATATCAAAACGTACTCTTTTAAACATTTTTTTTTTATTGTATCTGCTACGGCGAACGCTTCGCTAATTGTAGCTTCCATGTATAGGGATTTCCCCTTTTTACATTTCCCACCATTTTCTCCAATCCACATTCCTAATTGACCCCCACCTTGCAGCCGCAGCCGACTTTCCCCTCTGTATCGCATTCACCATGACATTTTCTGTCATGGGTATAGGGAAACTGCGCAAAAGCTATACCAATACAGCCGGTCACGAGTTCGCTTCCCAACCTCGGAGCTAGTCGCGTTTCTTCGAGAAATAGCTCACAGGCTACAGCCATACACACCCGACACATACTCGTACCGATCCGTGTGCGCGACATCTGTGTAGAACTGGAGCTACGTCACGCCTGTGTTTTTATTTCTCTCCGAAACTATGAGACGGTGATTCGAACCCGCGACCTCCCGATGTGTTGATTTCAGAGGCAAGCACGCTAACCACTAGACCAACAACATCGGTTATAAAAACGTCCTCTTATTTTAATTAATAACTTTTTTCTTCGGAAACGAAGAGAAAATGCATTAGTTTCCTTACTTTTTCATAGTTTTGGAGTTTGCATTGTCGAAATGCAACGAAAATACTTCTTAGTTTTTTCATTTCTTCATTTTTATTTTAATCTAAATCGTTTTTTTCAAGTTTAGATTTTGGAACCCTTATGAGGCCCTTTAAAAATCTTTAGTGATGAACGTAGTCTGAATGTGCAAAAAAATTGGGCAATACGAAAAAAAACATGTTTGTTGCATCCCAGCAACGTCAAATTCCATACCATACTTTTTCAATGTCTTTATTGTTATACTATTCGGCAGTTATAACAAAATTAACACATTAACGATGAATGAAACAATGAAAGAAGGAACTTCGTAATAGTATGAGGTTTTTTTTAATTTTATACAATTCAGTGTTTGTGTTAACCAAAACGTCTTTTCACTCTAGAACCAAAGTTATTACGTTTCCTTAATTTTTTGTAGAAAATATAGTCCTCTTGGATACAATGTATCTCGACTCGTATAATTTATATACGCATATCGGGGTATGGAGACGAAAACTGAAAATATGTACATACATATGTAGCATATGTGTATACGTGTGTCCATATTTTCGGTTTCTGTCGCCATACCTTGTGACTCGGTCTACAATGAAGTAGGCAATTCGTCGCCTATATATTTGAACATGTGTATAAGATATAATGCAGCAAGACTGATCGGCGAGGAAAAGTGTAACGCCGTGGCAAACGTTGGCGAGCTACGTCGACTCGTTTACAACTATCGTGACGGAGCAAAAGAGCCAAGAGTCTTATCGTTGGGGGATTCGCGAAAAATTTAAAATTCGTGCCGCAAGACGTACGGAAAAAAATCGCACGCTCAATCGAAAAAAATTTCACCGCGATGGAAACTAAAAATTCATATATTGTTAAATTGACGAATGAAAAAAAAGTTGAAAAAATATTCTCACGTTCAAAATGGACTTTTCAATTACGCGAAATATTTTCGATCTTATCGAAGATAGGTGGATGTACGGAGGAAAGAAAAAAAAACGGGAACATCGATGGCGGAGATCAAGAAGAATTAATATTATTTCGTATCCAGACAAAGTAACAAATTATATGAAAACCAACGACGCATGTCTAGTTATTCATCCTTGAGAAAAATATATACTCCGAGTAAACAGTATACCATTGGATTTACATACATATCGTTTTCTTGCCACGCAGCTGCGAGGCTTATTTGTATTTCCCATTTGTTTCACGACATATACCCAACTCTGTCCCCGTGTGGCGAACAATATCGATTTCACCAACGAAATATTAAATACATTAACGACCTAATTTACCTAGGTGGATAATAAAATTGCATTTTCCAAAAATATTTTTATTTGATAGCATCACCTTTTAGCTATATTCCTTGAAAATTTTACTGAAATATTCCTAAAATTGAATGTGCTACAGCTTCTAACAGCCGGCCGGGCGAGCGGTAGCAGTCCCGCACTTCAAACTTTAAACACATTTTTCTCGAAACATCGTTTTCAAAATCGGTGGACATGATATCTCGAGAACCGCTTGATGGATTATTTGCAAATTTACAGGAGATATGGTGAAAAACATTCGAAGGTCGTTGACGATCTCACTTTTTTTTTAATCGATCTTCATTCTATAATAGTTACGTAAAAATGACGACTTTTTTCATAGATTGTGTATGCTCGGGATTCAATTCATCGCCACGTTATTTTAAAAAATGATTTAAAAAATCGACGATCGTGAATGGCTCGTATTTATTGTTAACTTGAATGAGCCGTTGGGTTCTTAGATTTCAGATGGACCGTTTAAGCAGGAGAGTGTCCACCACCAAGCGTCGCGAAAAAAATTTCATCATCTGCCCGCGGCCATGTTTTTGTTGTTTTTCTGTATTTTTTGGGGATTTTTTTAAAGGCTCTCAATAGATGTACCTGAGTTTTCAGAAAAATGTGTTCCTTTTTCACCAACCGTTGCCCAAAAAAAATATGTGGAATTCGGCAATTTTTTCGGGTTTCTTGGTAGATGTAGTCTTTAAGGCCGGATATACATTTACAACGATCAAACAATCGATTTTTTTTTCTTTAAACTATAGAACTGTATATGTAGAATATTTTCCCAAAGATTCAAAGCGAAATTCGACAAACTTCAAACGTTACAGCCCGTGAACACTGTGCCTCACCGCTCGGATTCGGAGCGGGCGTGAACTTCAAACGCGTTTTTCTCAAAACTGCACTATCGAAATTGGCATGCAGGATTACTCAAAAACTATTAAGCCGATTGAGTTGAAACTTGGTTAAAATATTGATAATATTGATATCTTCTAATTGACAAGAATTGTTTTTAAAAAATTGGAAAAAAACTACTTTTTTAATCCATATTTTACAGAAATGTTGATTTTTTTTAAATAAATGCGTGCCATTTTTTAAATTTGCATTTCCTTCATTATAATTACCGTCACATAGAAACTATACATAATCTGACTGAAAAAATGATTGAACTTTTTTGCAAAACAAAGTCTCAGGAAGCAAGACTGCACGCCGATTCGCAACTCCCGCAGCGTTCTTGTTGTAACATTCTGCCACAGCTCCGTCATTTTGATGATGAATTAATGTTAAACAATTGTTTTGTATACTTAAATATACTATTAAAGTATACCTAAAGTTTGATAATGGTAGAATGAGTATTTCTTAGTTTTAAAAATCCCTCAATATTGCTTTTTTGTTTCGTGTCTGAAAGTATATCCCGCCTTAATTATTATTGCATTTTTTCTGTTGCCGTCGTTGCTCTTTCGGTTTCAATAACTCATGGGATTATGAATGTATATTTTTATATGATATTGAAGTTTGCATCATTGAAATGCAACGCAAATTAATTCTTAATAATTCAATATTTTGTGATAAATCAAGGCTGAAAAAATCGCATGAATGTTTCTACATTTTGTTAGTAGAAACTTACGATCTCAAATTGCGACAAAAAGGCTTTGGATAACGATAAAAAAAATTCAATAAAAAATGAAAACAATATTTCGTTGCATTCCAACGAGGCAAAATTCAACGCCATGTTTTTATACCTTTGTTAAATGTATTCCTCAATCGAATTAATATTTTGATTGAAATTTTGTAAAGTTAATTTTACGTTTAAAGGTTATTACACGTAATTGCATTACGATAACACGTAAGGCATAATGTTAAGATGACTAATTAACTTATCAGCAGAATCTATAATATTGCAATGGGTTTGTAAGAAAACTGATCTTATTTTTAAAAAATGTAAGTATAAAGGACCTTTTAAAAAATTAAAGGACGTACCTAGAAAAATAAAAATCTGTCTTGACAAATTAACAGGAACAATTTGAAAACATGTTATGGACCTATTTTAAAAAATTCGAGGACCCATCTAGAAAAATAATAAATCTATTCTAATAAACTCAAAGGACCACTTTGAAAAAATTTGAAGGACCTATTCAAAAAAATTAAGTATCAATGCGATTCGAACAAGGTTACCACGTGGAAAAATCCATAAAAATAGAAGAGTTTTTTCCGTCAGATGCAAACGTTTGTATTACAATTCGTTCTACGTAGCTTTTCTTTTGTCATTCCCGCTGGAATGCAGCGAAGAGTATGAATAATTTTTTCGAATGTTCGACCGTATTACTCGTAACATTAAAAACAAGCTTCATCACTCTTTTCCCCCCGCATTTATTCCGAATTTCGTAAAATAGAAAATTTTTCTTAAATCGAGAACACTCGGACTCACAATAAATGATCACAGGGGGACAAATTGATTTGAAAAACCTCGAAATTCGAGTTTAAAATACGCAATACAACAAAAATTATGTTCATAGCTGCTTCAGGTGGAAAAACATCGAGAATTTGTTGTCGAAATTTCCGCCAGTATCCGTGTATATTGAAAAACAAAACATCAGCAAAGTGAAACTCACCACATGACCCAAGGTCGAAATTTTCAACTGTAACTTCCCCGATCCACCCTCTCTCGTCTTTTTGGCGAATTTTTCCCTCGTCGATCCGAAGCGCAACTTTTTTCTTTTCAGCCTTCGACTGGTAACGATTTTACGAATTGGAGGCCGCGTGGCCGTTCGGCAAACGACACTTTCAGGGCATCTCAAAAAAACTAAATGACACGAGACTAGACGCCGTAAGATCCAAGGAAAAAAAACATCGCGGCCGTTCGTCTCTCATTTCCGCTTCAGGAAGGGGCGCAGGGGGGGGCGGGAATTAAAGTGAAGATACGAAAATCGAACCGCTCCAAACACTCTGTAGAAACACGCACACTTTTTTCCCCCAAGAACTGGAAAACGCGATCACGCGATTGATACGTTTAGCGTGGCGCCTAAAACGTCATCAGCGCTCTTTTCTTACTCCCGTGGGTATCAGCGTAAACATATGTGCATAGATAGGAGAGATAAAAAAAAATCATGGTCGGCGGGAACGAACGCGCTACCCTCGACGCGATTATTCGTCAAACGGGAAATCTAAATTGAAAGTCGACACCGTCGTACCTGACGGTTTGTCGATTAAAAAAAAATCTTTTTCACTCAAACGTACTGTAAAAAAACAAACAGTCACTGCACTTATTGGATATTTCATTCGTGATTTAAAAAAAATCGCACCGTAATTGTTCGTCGCTTAAAAAAAGAACTAAACGAATAGTTTAGTAAAATTCAATATACACTTCCATTTGCTTCACACACTTTTGAACGTTCAATGAAACGTCAGTGTAAAAAAAACTCAATTGCGAGAAATAAAATTGTTCACATTTAAAAAAAATCGAAACTAACTTCTCGATTCCGCTTCTCCAATTTTTAAAATTCAATATACACTTCTATTTGTTTTAAATCAAATTCCACTTTCCTGGCGTCCTTCGTGCACATTGTCGACACACTTTTCAATGTTCCATGAGACGTCAACATCGCAAAAAAATTCAATAGCGAAAAAAAATTCGTCACTTAGTGTTTATTAAAAAAAAATCTAAACTAACTTCTCGTTTTCGCTTCTCTAATTTTTTGATGGTTAGAGTGACGTCTTTCTCAGGTACAATGCGTTCGGCCGATTTTCTTTTTACACACCGATCGATTTATCGATTCCTTTTCTTTCGTTCCGTTACTTTCGTCACGACGGATTGCTTTCTAATTGCTCGGCATGTCGATTGCGGTTTATCAATGAAGCCGCGATTCTCGATGCTCACAAGAAACGTGCGCGCGTGGGAAAGCGAGACAGCGATAAAACGAGTTTGCGCGAACTACTCGAAGCTCGGGTCGTTTGAGCACGGCGGTCGAGGCGCGACTGGCCGAAGTGGAAAACAAGCGCGCAACCGTACCCGCTCAGACCGCCATAGACAAGAGGCGCCCGCGACAAGAAACACTCGCGCGTTATTGCGTCGCGATGTACATCAACTCGACGCGCAATAATATAAGCGTACAATCGAGTCCTCCGAATCTTTAACAAACTGCTTTCGAATGAATTCTTCTCGCAACATTTTCGGCGGTCAGTTCTTCCTATTTTTCGCCACTATTTTTAGAAGGTATGTGTCTGTTTTTATCTTCTTCAACATTTCGAGAAAGTGAAAATTGTTCTTTGTGCACATCTTTCGCTCGATCGTGCTCGTGATACATTAAATTTAGAGAGCCCCGAAATTTCGCCGCAAACTGGCGTATAGCGAAAGTGATTTGTCTCGCAAAAACAAACTGAGAGGAGAAGAAATATGCTTGCTCCATTTATTATCGAAACTTCGTCTTGCTGTTTCAATTACGGATATTGGTTGAGGATTTTCCAAAAATCTTGTTTTTTCTTTTACGTTTAAGTTTCTTGTTTTTGAATGTTTTTTTTCAGCAGAATTTGTGGATGATCATTTTAAAACATTTTTTCGGCGGATGTAAATACATTTGTGATGAGGAAAAATGAATTCTGCGTGAAAAAAAACGGGTGCTTTTGATAAAAGAGCCTTTTACCGAAAGAAATGTTTAAAACTTTAGCATTGTCGTTGGTAAATATCAATGTTATTAAGGCAGGACGCCTCTGTGACGGGTAAAAAAATGTTTTTTTTTTTTCATTTTCTCAAAATATACATTGTCAAGAATATATGAAAAAAAATGGAGTTGAAATATTGAGTATTGACCAAGTTACAGACGATTTAGTGACAGCAAGTAGCGCAACGATTTACGCATACAAAAACTTTCAATCACGTTTTTCAAATAACGACTATTCTCGACCTAGCTGGAATGATATCTCTAGCTACAATTGACAAATTTTCATTTTGACAAAACGAAGATTCCTGTAATTGCAGTAGCTATCGTTGTACGAAGCCGTTTTTTTTCTTGAAAATTTAGTATTTTTTAAGCCCCCGCATATAAGTAAAAATTTCGCTGAAATTACATTTTTTTATAACACCCGACATTTCGAGAATTGTTTTCAAATCCAACAACGGCCACGTACAACGAAGATTATATTTATATATATTATAAAACATCTAAATTTTTATTTTTCAGACCAACCATTGTCAAGTTATCGATCCGTCCGTAAGACCGCATTTTTTATACACATTTATAGGGTCTATTGAACCTCAAGAACGTTGTTAATTTTTTATTTTTTAATGAAAAATTTACACGAAATAAATTCAATGTATGCTTGAGAGCATACCGTTTTTTCCAAATCCGACATAAATAATCTAGTAAACAACAAAAAGTCGTATAAAACGATGATTTTTATGCCCGTCACAGTGGTGTCCTCTTTTAATATCGTAAATTCTGCACCAAGGCCGCTCATTCTGGTAATTCATAACATAAAATAACATAAATTCATTACATGAGATTATTACATAAAATACGTAGGTTCTTTATATTTTGCTATGATATTTCCAACAATTGTAATACTATGACAAAACATCAAGAATAATAATGTAAGATCAATAAAAGACAAATTTATTTTATCATTCGTAGATTCGTTATTCGTTGAAATCAATCCGGTTATCTGAAGCCTTAAAATGAGTTTTCTCAAAGTCGAGCCTTGAATATTTGATATGCGGTCAAAAATCTTAAATTTGCCCCATTCAATAAAAACGTCTAGGCCTCGAAGCTTCAAGATAAAACTTACGAATATAGAAATATAGAACTACCGTTTATTTAATATTAACCCTCCTAGCGAATCTTAAATTGCAGATTGGAGAGAAATCGACCGAAAGCTATTTTCGACTGCAAATATCGCGAAAACAATGCGCTTAGAAAAATAATATATACAGGGTGTGTCACGAGAAAGTGAACACCTGAATACATCTGTTGGGTTTGAAAATACGAAGTATATAGGGGGAATTCTCCCAGTGGCGGACGCCTAAGCTTTTCGGACGATAAAAAAAACTGCTTCGAGAAATGTAATTTTGTTAAAAATAATTACGTCAACAAAGGTTAAAACTAAAGTAAATCAACGGGAGTTATACACCTAGATGGTCGGGGTCGAAGATTTAGAAGCTATGAACATTCCGTCGACCGTAGAAGACCTACACTATGGACCTGGTATCGATGATTCCATGTAAGTTGACAAATTTAATGATTTATTCATTCCAAAATTTTCAAACGCGTTTTTCTAAATCACGTTACTCAAATCGGTACCCAAAATTTCTCGAAAACCATGGAACCAATTGCCTTGAAGTTTTTTGTGGTATTTCTATACACCATTATCTAGTACTTGTCATAGGATTTTTTTTTCCGTTACTTAGTTTTTGTTTTATAGGCAATATAATAACTAATTTTTAGCCCAAAAATCACTATTTATGTTTAGGCGTCCGCCATTTTGTCAGAAATCGATATTTTCAAAATCGGCTATGACAAGCACTAGATTATAGTATCTAATTTAATAACCTTTTTGGTTTTTTTTTCAAATGATTTTTGAAGAAACGCCAGTGGGTACCGTATATGCAGATTTTTTTACGACGCTCCAAGGATCATACAATATCCTTGTATATTTTTGATATTTTTAAATAAAGAAAATTAAACATATATTTGAATGTATATACTTTTAGATAATTAAAACCCCAATCCGAAATTTCAAGTAGTTTTCCTTCAAAAAATTCACAAAAATGACCTTTTTCCGGCTCCTAGGTGTATATCTCCCCTTAACAAAAATGCAACCTCTGCATAAACGAAATTAAAAACTTTATTCAAACTTTGGTACAAAAAATGGCTGTCACTACAAGTGTTTTCAACCGTTCACCTAAGTTTTCAACATTTAGGGATGTCTGCAAATTATTCATAAACCTATCCACGGCAGCTGACGCACTGCATCCAGGCTTTTTCGTGGTCCTCCAGGCATCCTACGCAAGTAGTTTTCAGATCCGCTATTTGAGTTGATGGTTGCTTTTTCTTCGCTTTAGCTCCACCTTTTCATTTGGCCTTTACGCCTTTGATTTTTTTCCATTTTCTTCTATCACTGTTTTAAACTTCTTTCCAATTCCTTTCTGTTTGTCCTCAATGTTCTTTTTATTCTCTTTTTTGACATCAATTGTGGGCGGTGATGAAGTCAGAATTTCACTTCTTTCGGTTTTTCTCTTCCTAGCAACTGATCGTTTTTTTGCAGCATCTGACAATGGCGACAGATTATAGAGAATCTGCACAACACCTGGATCGAAGCTAGTCCACGGTTTAATAACGATGTTTTGTCATGTAGAGTGCTTTTCGGAACGTCGTGGCGCAGCGAAGCTTCTCTCAAACTCAGCTAGAAAATTTTTTTGGTCCATTGTCCTGACTTTTTCTTCTCTTCCATTTTGATTACGCTGCATTTTTCTGTCCTGTGAAATAATGTACAACAGTTATCATCAAAAGTATAAATGTTTACGAGAAAAAAACATAATGTTTACTGTCCGGCGTTAAGGGGGGATTTTTTTTTTCGCAAAATTTACCGCTTTTTGGGAATTTTTTTGTGAAGAAAGTATACAACGGAAAACTTGTGAAACTTGGCATATAGTTTTATTGATCTGTTTACTACATATAAAAAAATGTTTAAACAATTTCATCAAAAAATCCGCCTCCCACCCCCCTCGACATGCGATGGTCCTTTTTTGATGGTGTGCACGATTACAGCCTTCACGTTCATCCTGCAACAAAAACCCAAAACGCATTTTACTTTAGACACATATAGCTATCGTTCGATGAAGGGGAAAAAAAATTGACGATTTGGTGACGTTTTGAACTTGAAGTATCGATTTTTCGAAAAAAATTGATCGATTTTTTGTTATAAATAAAAAAACTATTAAACGTATTGCTTTTTTGCTTCATCAAACGATAAAAGGATGTCAGCTGAGCATTCTGTCCAAATTTGAAGGCAATCGGTTGAATAGTTTTTGAGAAATCGTGCACACCATAAAAAAAGGACCATCGCGCGTCGAGGGGGGTGGGAGGCGGATTTTTTGATGAAATTGTTTAAAAAATTGTTTGTATGTAGTAAACAGATCAATAAAACTATATGCCAAGTTTCACAAGTTTTCCGTTGTATACTTTCTTCACAAAAAAATTCCCAATAAGCGGTAAATTTTGCGAAAAAAAAGACAACCCCCCCTTAAGGGACCACTTTGTGTCCGGTACCCGGGGACAGAGAATCCCCAAAATTACATGTTTTATACCAAAACCCCTTGGGAATCCAAGAAAAACTTTAACCAATTTCGAATATTTATGGAACACGACGTATAATAACTATTGACATAAACACTTGAACACAGAAACTTAGCAGTAACACTCACCTCGAGCGTAGCGATTGTGTACCGCTACGCTCCCCCGCTCCCCTTTCATGGGTTTTTTACGGGAACACGCTGCGACATTGTCGTGATAACACGAGTGTCCGACACTAGGTGCCGTCCGGCGTTACGGGACTTCCCCCTATATACCTCGACAAAATTGTCCGTCGTTTCACTATCTACAAAATTCTAATTAACCTCGAAATACTTGTGATTTTTTTCAAACAATACTTTTATTTACATTATTACTTGCTCAATTCAAACGTACAAAAAAAGTGAAATAACTTTTTAAGCAAAAGCCAATCAATTTTGCTAGACGCGTACACAAAATTGTCAAACCATAGATATCCTATTTTTTGAACATTTTATTTTAAGAAACCATATTACCATTACAATAAAAAGTTCGAATCACGATTATATAATAGTACAACGTATGCATCTCACAAGTACTGTATGTGTGTAACACTGGAAATGCTGTGCAACGACTTGACGTGCATGCTTATGGGAAGGGTAGGGGTTTACACTTTTGAAAAATCGATTTTTTTCTATTTTCTTATAGTTAAACATTTCAAGAATATAATCACAAAATTTCAAGTCAATCAGAGCAAAACTCTAGAAGTTATTCACTATTTAGTCCCGCTCCTCTAACACTGTAGCTCCGACTTCTCTAAACTTCAAACGCGTTTTTCTCGAAACCACTTTTTCAAAGTCCGTGTTCACTGCCATTTAAAAACTACATGACCGATTTATTTCAAACTTGGTTCACATTTTCTACATATAAAATACCTCCCATAACGGTTAGTTTGAGATTAGCCACATAAAAAACCGGGTAGCCACATAAAAAACGAACAATTTGAGCTCTCAATCACTGCACTTCGTTGTATATCTTAGGAGAAAAGTGGTAATCTAGATTTATCGTGTAATTGTTGATAATGGCGAGCAAATGTCGTCCGAACTTCGACGTACTCAATTTACGAGAATTCCGCGCGCGGCGCTCGCCACGTGTTCTGCAGATGATGCGCATCGATGTGCACGAGCTCGATATGCCGGCGAAGTGACCGCTGATATTTGGCTGTGTGTGTAAGTGCCATCGAAAAAGGGGAGAAAGTTTTGTTTTTCGCATAAAAACGACATCAAAAAGAAATTTTCATGTGACCTCAAGTGCGACAATGGGATTGTGGACATTTTGTGCGAACGTGGGGATGTATCTGTCAGGCCGCAGAGAAAGCAAAGTCGATTGACTTGTCGTGTCGAACTCGTGACTGAAAATATGAAAAGTAGATGTACTAGGCCGGTTCTAACTCAAGGGGAGGTGGTGTGTCAAAAGTAGGGAAGCCAAGGTGGCGCTACTGTCGTGGGGAGGTCGCCGGGCGCGTGTGACGTCACAGAGAGGCCTATGTGGAGGGGGGGGGGTCATGTGGTCCGTGCAGCGACTGGGGGGGGGGGGGGGGGGTTGATGGGTATTTTGTGTGTATGTGCGTGCGTGCATGCGTGCGTGCGTGCGTGCGTGCATGCGTGTAGGAAAGCCAAGGTGGCGCTGCGGTCGTGGGGAGGTCGGCGTGTGTGCGTGCGTGCATGCGTGTAGGGAAGCCAAGGTGGCGCTACGGTCGTGGGGAGGTCGGCGTGTGTGCGTGCGTGCGTGCCTGCGTGTAGGGAAGCCAAGGTGGCGCTACGGTCGTGGAGAGGTCGGCGTGTGTGCGTGCGTGCGTGTAGGGAAGCCAAGGTGGCGCTACGGTCGTGGGGAGGTCGGCATGCGTGCGTGCGTGCGTGCGTGCGTGCGTGTGTGTGTGTGTGTAACGTTGTCTCTTAAGAAGTCACGAAGAGGTCTAAGAAAAGGTGCATGAATTTATCCAGATGTTCTTTTTTTCAACTATCTCGACGGAGGCTCATGTCCGAGACGCTGTTATACACGGCAACGTTTCAACCACCTCGTCCGAAAGTCTCAAATTTTACGACTCTTTTTTTTCTTACGTCGAGCGCCAGGGACCGTCATACCCTATCGCTTCGCATGTGCAACTTGAGCCTCATCATTCCATAGGTCCACACTTGAAAACCCATAAAATTTTACGACAGCATGTGACGAAGACAGTGATCCGGGGGGAAAAAATGCATTTCCATTGTACAGGGCTTCAGTTTTTCATCTCTGAATGATAATATATACAAGGAGTGCAACGTCAAGCCTTGATGCCGACACTTGAGATCATGCAGGTCTGGACAAGTTAGCCCCATGGTTAAACTAATCATCGTCATCATCGGCGATATCAATAACGTCTTCGTCTACCCCAACTTCCACTTCGTCGTCATGGGCGATATTCACGACAACCTCCATCTCATCATCGACGAGATCGATCACTTCAATTTGGTTCGACATTTTTCTTAACTGATTTTCCGTTTTCCGACTCTTCCACAAGGACACCTCGGAGGTTGAAGACTGGAATGGCGAAAACTGCTGTTCCGATCCTTCTTCGGATTTCGATTTTTGGATCCTCATAGGCTTATAGTAGGGTGGGGACTTATTGTAGAAAAAAACCTTGCAAGATAGTGCATCCTGGCCAGGGGATAAACGAAAAGTTTTTTTTCTTTAACTATCCCTGTAGGGGTAGGCATCTGCTGTCCAGAAAAGTGTGCACTCATAGAGGTGAAGGCTGGCCAGGCTCGCCAATCATTGACTTTCGCGATCTCTACAGAACCGCGTCTAGGTCATGGAGACTGAACTGGCGTATTATAAAGAGCATCTTAGAGTTTTTAATATATATTGCCACGTGTTCCAGTATGTATGAAGTCCAGCCTGTCACGAATCATAGCGCTCTTCGCAGAGCAATATCAAACCTATTCAAGTGACACTTGAGGCTATACAGTTTTTACCAAATCAGCCATATTCTAAAGACAATTTTTTTTGTTCGTCGACGCTCAATGCCAGCCTCCGAGCATAGGGAACATTTTGAAAAAATAACATTCCGCTCAAGTAATGTCTTGGCTATCCAAAACACATACGAAAACGAGGTATTTATTACAAAACGATCAACTTTGTGGATCTATGGCCGGAGAATTTTTTTTTTTTAGGCTTCGACCACTGATCCCACTGCATGCACCATTTGAGCATAGATGCACTCGTGCTCTGGAATACTCACAAAAATACTTTTATTTTTTGCTCCCGTTGAACCCCGATGGGCTCGTTCTGCGTGTGTATTTATTTTTCATGCTTTCCATGTTAAAAGATATCAGCGTGATATTGAAAAACTCTGGTGGAGGTGATTCTATTACATTTTCCGAGCTAGAAGGGAACGACAAAAATATTTTCTGATGGGAGACCATTTTTAATCGTCGGCAGCGCTCAAAAGTGGCCACACTTTGAATGAAGCAGTGAGTTCACATATCTCTCTGGCAAGACTTTTCAACTCGTTAATATGGAGAACAACAATGAACCATCAGAAGAAATCTTGCACAACCAAGCCACGCTCTTAAGTTCGATCGACGACTTTGCTGTGTGGGAGATACAGATCGTCGAGTTCATCAAAGTACTGAAATCGCAAAGCCGAATTAAGCGCCACCGATTATCAACTAAACATCAATAGTCATTGATAGGCCAAATACCGAATCTGGAAGGATTGAAGTATTTCATGTACAGGCATTCTATATGCATGGGTGCAGGACACAACGGTGATGAGTTAATGTGGCGAGAACTCGACTTGAACGCCTGATGGTCTATACTTTAAGTTCTGCTCGATGAATTTCAACAACGTGGAAGTGGTTGAGCTTTACAAAAGATACGTAATCTTACAATAAATGTAAATAAGTATAAATCAATACGCGTTAAATGTTATATCTCATTGCCACGGGAAATAAGGATTATGAGGGCTGCGATTAATGTGCAATCAAGAGATAATGCACGTTTCGCATGGGTCACAGTTACAGATTTATACCCAGCTGAACGAAACAGTGACCACGGATCTTCTTACATGCATTATTCAACGGTATTGAATCTATCGAATATTGAATTCCCAATAACTATATGTCAAATTAAAAAAAAAAAATTTGCTTCAAAATAATGTATCCATTAATGTGTGTAGCACCGAAGAAGACATTGCTCCGATACGCATGGCTCAACATAAAAAGAAGAAAAGCATATCAATTTGCTATACATACAAGATACCGAAGATAACAATGTATGACATATCACATAGATAAAGAACCTGTCAAGCCTCGTGAGCGCAGAACAGAGACAACCATTAAAAAATATATATATGCCATCGGTGTATGAAGTTAACACAATTACTATATCGTCATATGTGCTAGACGAATTAAACAACAATCTATTATTTCGCCGGTGTCGGCATTACTTTAGATCAACGGATAAACTGCAATCACATGAGATCGATTATGGAGGAATAAAGCACTGCGCCATCTGACTATCAAATGATACTAATAAGTGGCTTCAAATCATCAACTCCAATTGGAAAGCAACACATCCATTCACTGTAAATGCCTACTTGGAGTGTTTTTTTAACTAATTATAGAGAGAAGATGAGAGTGTGCAAAGACTGATGCGAAGAACGTAGCAGAGGATATGTATCAATATCATGAAGTATTTACTATTGATTACCACATGTGTTTTTCATATGATAAATCACTATCATAGTATCGATCACATCACAGCGCCGATTTCATATCATAGTTTGTGACAGAACTGGAAAAACTAGTGCTGTACATAAAATATATTTTCTACGAAAATTAATGCTCGTCATGAGTTAATTCTAATACCTTCACGCGATGGCAATAATTGTGCATTCAGTCATCATCAACTACTAGAGGTAGAAGTTGAATTACTCAAGATACAATGGCGTATGCCCCACATAATATTAGATGAGATCAATAAATTATCATTACATCGACCATTGGAAAGTGGGCGATACTTGAATGTGGGTTTTCGCTCTTGGGATCTATACGACTGTCCATCGCTTCAAAGCACAACGAAACATTCATGGACCGTAAAAGCTGCCTCCCAACTAGAGAAACCAAAATATGTAATTGGTGCGGTGCAGACTGGTAAAAAAGATAATGTATGGCAAAGGACATTATATTATTCACCGACTGCAAACTCACAAGTGCTGAACTTTATCTCAATTCAGGATTCTTTTCTCAAGATGACTCGAATATGGACTTCAAAAAAGTTTCGACATTTTGTTCAATAGGTACTCTCGATTTTGTAAATACCATTATGACTGCAATAGTGATCGTTCTTTACTAACCATCGCTGAGTCTTAATGTAACGACCCTCTCACGGTTAATGATTGATCGCATCAGAAATATGTAATTGGTGGCTGAATCATAAAGATTCATGCAAATAAAATAAATGTAACATTATGTACTTTTTATTCTCCTCACCCCGTACTTAGTTATGTCAGCATCACCAGCTATCGGATTGTGCAACTGAAAACAATATTACTTTCGAATGTGAAACTCTTTTTTTTTGTATGGAATTTGATTGAAAATAAATTAATATAATCGCCCAATGATAATCGAAGACATTCATCGGTATACGTTCGTTAGACGTTTGTGAGCCGTTTGTTGGAAGTTTGCGAGGCATTCGAAGATTTTCGATAGTCGTTCATGAAACGTTCCAGAGACTTCCGAAGACATTCATACGATGTTCGGAGCCATTTAAGAGACGTTCGAAAACATTCATAAGGCGTTTGAAGACACGGATGAGGGGCTCAAAAAGTTTCAAGAGCCTTTCTACGACGTTCATGAGACGTTTGAAGATGTTCGTGAGACATTCAAAAGACTTTCGAAAACGTTCATAAGACGTTTGAAGACATTCATGAGAGGTGCGAAGACCTTCGGAGACTTTCGAAGACGTTCAAGAGAACTGTGACGATATTTATAATACGTTTAAAGACATTGGTGAGGGGTTCGAAGTCGTTTAAGAGACTTTAAATGACATTTACAAGGGGATTGAAGACGTTCAAGAAACTTTCGAATACGTTCAAGAGACTTTCGACGACATTCATAATACGTTTGAAGACATTCATGAGGGGTTCGAAGACGCTTAAGAGAGGCTTTCAAAGACATTCACGAGGGGTTTGTCCAAAGACATTCGTAATACGTTTGAAGGCATTCAAGAGACTTTCGACGACATTCATAAGACGTTTGAAGAGGTGCATGAGGCCTTCAAAGAGTTTCAAGAGACTTTCTACGACGATCATGAGACGTTTGAAGATGTTCGTGAGTTATTCAAAAAACTTTCGAAAACGTTCATAAGAAGTTTGAAGACATTCATGAGAGGTGCGAAGACCTTCAGTGACGTTCGAAGACATTCATGAGATCTTTAACGATATTCATGATACGTTTGAGACATCGATGAGGGGGTTCGACGACGTTTTAGGGACTTCCAAAGATATTCACGAGGGGTTTGTCCAAAGACATTCGTAATACGTTTGAAGACATTCAAGAGATTTTCGACGACATTCATAAGACGTTTGAAGAGGTGCATGAGGCCTTCAAAGAGTTTCAAGAGACTTTCTACGACGATCATGAGACGTTTGAAGATGTTCGTGAGATATTCAAAAACTTTCGAAAACGTTCATAAGAAGTTTGAAGACATTCATGAGAGGTGCGAAGACCTTCAGTGACGTTCGAAGACATTCAAGAGATCTTTAACGATATTCATGATAGGTTTGAGACATCGATGAGGGGGTTCGACGACGTTTTAGGGACTTTCAAAGACATTCACGAGGGGTTTGAAGACGTTCAAGAAACTTTCGAATACGTTCAAGAGACTTTCGACGACATTCATAATACATTTGATTACATTCATGAGGGATTCGAAGACGCTTGAGAGACTTTCAAAGACGTTTACGAGGGGTTCGAAGACGTTTAAGAGACTTTCAACGGCGTACATAATTTGTTTGAAGACATTCGTGTGGGGTTCGAAGATGCTTAAGAGACTTTCAAAGACATTCACGAGAGGTGTGAAGACATTCAGAAACTTTCGAAGACATTCAAGAGTTCTTTGACAATATTCATAATACGTTTGAAGACATCGATGAGAGGATCGACGATGTTTTAGAGACTTTCAAAGACATTCACGGAGGGTTTGGAGACGGTCAAGAAACTTTCGAATACGTTCAAGAGACTTTCGACGACATTCATAATACGTTTGATTACATTCATGAGGGATTCGAAGATGCTTGAGAGACTTTCAAAGACGTTCACGAGGGGTTCGAAGACGCTTAAGAGACTTTTAAAGACATTCACGAGAGGTGCGAAGACATTCAGAAACTTACGAAGACATTCAAGAGTTCTTTGACAATATTCATAATACGTTTGAAGACATCGATGAGAGGATCGACGATGTTTTAGAGACTTTCGAAGACATTCACGAAGGGTTTGAAGGCGTTCGAGAAACTTTCGAATACGTTCGAGAGACTTTCGGCCACATTCATAATACGTTTGAAGACATTCATGATGGGTTCGAAGACGCTTGAGAGACTTTCAAAGACCTTCACGAGAGGTTCGAAGACGTTCAAGAGACTTTCGACGACATTCATGAGTTCTTTGACAATATTCATAATACGTTTGAAGACATCGGTGAGAGAATTGACGATGTTTTAGAGACTTTCAAAGACATTCACGGAGGGTTTGAAGACGTTCAAGAAACTTTCGAATACGTTCAAGAGACTTTCGACGACATTCATAATACGTTTGATTACATTCATGAGGGATTCGAAGACGCTTGAGAGACTTTCAAAGACGTTCACGAGGGCTTCGAAGACGTTTAAGAGACTTTCGACGGCGTACATAATATGTTTGAAGACATTCATGTGGGGTTTGAAGACGCTTAAGAGACTTTTATAGACATTCACGAGAGGTGCGAAGACATTCAGAAACTTTCGAAGACATTCAAGAGTTCTTTGACAATATTCATAATACGTTTGAAGACATCGATGAGAGGATCGACGATGTTTTAGAGACTTTCAAAGACATTCACGATGGGTTTGAAGGCGTTCGAGAAACTTTCGAATACGTTCGGGAGACTTTCGGCCACATTCATAATACGTTTGATGACATTCATGAGGAGTTCGAAGACGCTTGAGAGACTTTCAAAGACCTTCACGAGAGGTTCGAAGACGTTCAAGAGACTTTCGACGACATTCATGATACGTTTGATACGTTGTTCCTTTTATTCCCGCGCCCTCCATCTTCTTTATCATCCCTTCCCTGTCGTCTGAGTCGAAGGCCGTCCTAAAATCTACGAAAACTGTGTAAAGCTTTCCCCCCCTTTTCTTCAGCATATTATTAATAAGTGCGTTCTAAACAAAGATGTGATCTCTTGTCCTATGCCTGCTCGGAAACCTGGTTGCCCTTCTCCCATCACCCTCCTTCCTTCCAGCACGAACCTAACTGTTGTTGATGATCCTCGTGAGTAATTTGTATCCCGTGTCCATCAGCGTTATCCCTCTATAGTTATTTGCCATTCCCGAGTCTCCAGATTTATGTATGGGGAATATTCTTCCCATTTCCCATCCCCCTGCCAGCTGCCCCTCCATCCATAACCTATTCATGATGTCGGCTAATTCCACTCTCCCGTCATTTGGTGGCCCCTGCAAAAATTCTATCGCCAGCCCGTCTTGTCCAGCTGCCTTGCCCTCTTTTATTTTTCTCAGTTCCTTTTCTAATTCTTCTATGGTTACTTCATGATTGGCTATTTGGTACGTTTGGTCCGTTGAACTTTCCTGGTCTCTGCTTCCGCCGTCTCTTTCTTCCTCTTGGTATCCTGACAATGTTTCTTCTTTGCCTTTTTCTGTGCCTCCCAGCAACTTCCTAAAATGTTGCAACCACTCTTCTTCCGCTATCCAGAGCCAGAACGGTCACAATGCTCGCCAGAATTCGGTAGGGTTCTCGCTTTCGCATACGGCCTCCCATCGTTTCCTCCATTTATTATTATAATTTATATTAAATAATAAATTGATAATGTTGATAATATCTATTTAAGTAAAAAATGTTATAATTTATTTAATAAAAATTGAACCTCTGATTTAGAGGTATCAATACCGTATCTACCGTATCTACCGATCATACTCATGATCGAGAATAAATGCAATAATAATTTGTTTAACAATTATTTATGTGTAATTTGTGTAAACCCACACGAAGTGTGTACTTGCTGCGAAGGGACAGCATGCGGAAAGAAAACAATCTTCAACCGCGTCGTCCGACGTAGCGAATGTCACAGACACACGAGCACACACACGTTGCGTCGAGGCATAACAATACAATGTAAGCCTCGACGCAAGGTGGCCCACAATTCCGTCGCAGCGTGCGTTCGAAACGAACACGAGTTCGAGACGAACGCGCGCTGCGACATCCAGCGGTAGGGAGTAGTAGCTCGTGCGAGCTCGATCTGCCCTACCGACTCGAGCCGGAGCCGCGTCGGAGTTTCGCGTCGGGTGTCATTCCGTCTTAAGAAAAAACGATCGGGAAGATACACGAGTTTCTTGGAAAAACGTTCCTAACGCTTCAATAAGTAACTTTTGCAACAATTTATTTACTTAGATTATTTCAAATTGTAACATCGCATCAGTTACTGCATCAGGTATTCAGAATCATTAGAAATGTGATGTTCAGCCGGCCAAAACTATATCTATCACACGAAAATTTATGCGGCGCAATATATTTCATGAGATGTATGGTGGTTCTGTAATAGAGTAGAAAGTGAATATTTCCATGTAACTTTTCAAATTATGTAAATAAAGTGAGATTTCAAAGGCAGTGTGGTCTAGGGGTACATCGTTGATTTTTTTAGTTGCATTATTGGGAATCAGAAACTTGGTTTGCAGTTACATAATAAATTACGCCAATTTATGTCGTTCTTAACCTGATAGTCAAGTTGAGAAAATGTCATCCTTCGTCGAGCTTTTTTTCTTAACAATGGACGCCAAATCGTTGCACAGCATTTCCAGTGATACATACATACAGTACTTGTGTGATGCATACGTTGTACTTTTATATAATCGTGATTCAAACTTTTTATTATAATAGTAATATGGTTTCTTAAAATAAAAAGTTCAGAAAAATAGTATTTTTGTGGTTTGGCAATTGTGTGTACGAATCTAGCAAATTTGCATGGCTTTTGCTTAAAAAGTTATTTCACATCTTTTGTACGTTTGAATTGAGAAAGTAACAATATAAATAAACGTATTGTTTGGAAAAAATCACAATTATTTCGAGGTTAATTAGAATTTTGTAGATAGTGAAACGACGGATAATTTTTTCGAAGGCATTCTTTATTACTTGGCGTTGTTTTTTACTTGTTCAAGGTTTTTTAGTGGGGATTTCAGTAGTATAGCTCTGACAGTTCTAACTCAGGTCCTCTGAGAGGGGGGGGGGGTGCGGGGCGGGGGGTTCACGCGGGGAGGGGTATGACGTCACGCGGGGAGGGGGACTCGGCGGAGCCGCTGACGTCACGCGAGGAGGGGGACAGGGCGGAGCGGCTGACGTCACGCGAGGAGGGGGAAATCGTTGGAACGGAGGAGGGGGGTATATATCGATTACCGATTAATTGATCATCGATTATTGATCTATATATATTTAAAATTTATTGTTGATTTATTTTTGTCTTGTATTGATTACTTCATGGCTTTTATTATTTAGCGACTCTCGCCAGAGAGCCAAGTTGGTTGACCCGTGTCGCTGAGAGAAGGGATCGGATTACACGTATGCATGAGAGAGAGCGAGAATGTGAGATGAAGCAACAACATCGCATGCATGTGAGATAGAGCGAGATATACATTTAACTTTAGACATTCAACAACTAAAGTAGTTGGGTTTTTTCGGGTGAAATCCCAAACAAAGTCACGAACGTCTTCGAACATCTATTGAACGTCTTCGAACAACTATTGAACGCTTTCGAACGTCTCTTTAACGTCACCGAACGTCTCACGAACGTCTCCGAACGTGTCATGAACGTCTCACGAACGTCTCCGAACGTGTCATGAACGTCTCACGAACGTCTCTCGGACATCTCGAAACGTCTCGTGAACGTCTCACGAACGTCTCCAAACGTCTTCGAACGTCTCATGAACATCTAACGAACGTCTCATGAACGTCTCTTGAACGTCTCCGAACGTCTCTTGAACGTCTCACGAACGACTTCGAACGTCGACGAACGTCTTCGAACGTCTCATGAACGTCTCACGGACGTCTCCGAATGTCTCCGAACGTCTCATGAACGTCTCACGAACGTCTCCGAACGTCTCACGATCGTCTCATGAACGTCTGGTGAACGTCTCGCGAACGTCTCTTGAACGTTCGAGAGCAATATTTTATACAACTGTGTAATCTCATAACAGATAATGTAACAAAGAAAGGGGTGAGAAGAATAAAAAAATCACACAATGTCACGTTTCGTTTCTGTGCATGAATCTTTATGATTCGTCCACCAATTAAACATTTTAAATACATTTTGTAATGCACAATTTTTCCCATGCTTTTTGCATCGTAGAGTATAGCTTACGCCTAATTTACTTAAGGTATCCATATCGCCAAAGTCCACGTCCAACGTTTCAATAACTAGATCATCTTTCATATTTAATATATCAGCTAACCATTCTCGTTTTTCATGGCAGTCAACATATACGATAGGATACATATCGTCTTCCGTTGGGCCCACAACTGCAGCCGTTATTCAACCTTGAGCAATGCTATATGGAACGTTTCCATAGGCCCACTTTAGACCATGGTGATTCCGAATCAGCCATGACGCTTTGTATCTCTCAGATTTTGTGAGATGTCTCCATGGTATGATACTCGCGAAAATGTAATGAGAGAGTACACATCCCCCTCTGAGAATCGCTACTTTCTTCACTACAAAGTTTCTCCCAACAATGAACCCTTGTAGATCGACAAATGTAGGTACAGACATAACGAAGATGTATTGGCTCGATCAAGTCGATAGCAAGATCAATTGATGATTGACGTCAATATTTAAGAAACTCGTCTTTAAATTGTTATTCATTGGGCGGGGGTTAATTGCTGATCAATACAATTTTACGAACCATGTTTGTCAATGGACAATATTCAACAACGCGATCGTGCAAGATCAAACAATAGGCAGTAGTATTTGGTGGCAAATCTTCCTTACATTCTAACTCTATTCGCACGTCTACGGTAGCATTTTTCACAGACTTTTTCTGTGAAGGTGACTTGATCTGGCGCGAGCAATCGATAACCGTGAGAGGGCCGTTATATTGAAACTTTGCGATAGTGAGCAAAGAATTATCACTATTACAGCCGTAATCAGATTTACGAAATCGAGAGTACATATTGAACAAAATCGCGAATCTGTTTTTGTCAAAGTCCAAATTCAAATCATCGTAAGGATAGGATTCCGAGTTGAGATAAAGTTTAACATTGGCGAGTTTGCAGTCGTCGAATAATGTAATGTCCTTTGCCATAGAATGTTTTTTGCCAGTCTGGAGCGCAAACATTACATATCTTGGTTTGTCTAGCTGGGAGGCAGCTTTTACAGTCCATGAAGTGGATGCGTTGGATACTCGTATAGATCCCAAGAGCGAAAGCTCATATTCATGTATCGCCCACTTTCCAATGTTCGAAGTAATGACAATTTAGTTATCTCGTTTAATATTACGTGAGGCATACGCCATTGTATTTTGAGCAATGCCACTTCTGCCTCTACTAATGGATGCTGACCGAATACGCAATTGTTATCATTGCGTGAACGTATCAGAATTAGCTCATGACGAGAATTGATAACAACGCGCTTGTAATTTTCGCAGCATCCTAGCAATATGTTGAGAGGTACACAAAAATTGAAGTATGTTCCCCCATTATTATGTGTTACATCCCACGCAGCATTTTTCGAAGTAGGACTCCTCTCAGGACTTAGAGAGATGTAGTTTTTAATCGTGGTTGTTATTCCAACGTTTCGATTGCGATCAATCTCCACACCATCGAGCTCATAACGAACTTCATCGGGAGGGGGAAGCCGCTGTCGACGAGTGTTTTGTGGGGGCGGGGGTCAGGTAGTGGTGAGTGAACGTTGAAAACCCATAAATCTCCTAATTTATCATAGACATAAAAAAAGATTAGCATCGATGCAATGTTTTCATCAATCAAAATCATCATCATCAATCAACATCATCAACATCTCTCCAAAAAGACCTTTGAAAGTGCGGGGAAAATGGATTTCTCAAGTATCAACAAAGTCAGCGTGATGGCGGAATTCCTTCCAACGAAGAAGCTGTCAGAACTCCGCGTTCACCCGGATCATCGAATCTCTGACATGAGGGCGGTACAAACCAAGTTTGGGAAACGCTACATCGCGGACATCGCGGATGAGTTCACTGTCTTCTTACCAGCGCGACTTGTGAAGGCCTTCGATGAAGAATTGCAAACGTTCGAGCGAATGCGGCAAGCGGCACGTGATCATAATCTCTGGATGACATACGAAGGTGGAAAATACAACAGCATAAACTTTTTCTAAGTCTGAGCACGCACATAGTGGAAAAGACGAAATTCGTTGGAACACCATCGTCGACCGACTGTCCGCATCATCGAGAGTATGCTGCAACTGGCGCGTAATGGTCAACTCTACATGCAGTTGTGGAAAATACAACAGCGTCAAGTTCCATCGTCTTTGAGTATGGTGGAATAAAGAAAATTCGTTGGTGCAGCATCGTTGAGTGGAACAGCCGTCCGGATCACAGACGTCTCAACACCTTTTTCGACGTTTTAATTGTTTGCCTATGTAAAAATATATTTAAAAAACTGTTTTATCGAAATGTATGAGAAGGAGAAATGCGAAGCAATTTTCGTCGTAGAGTAAATGAAGAATACAAATGGTATATATTTTCACCGAAATGTTTTTTATTCATTTTAAAAAAATCCCTCGCTCACACAACGCTTCGTATACACTCAACCAGCTTTTCAGCGATTTTACACTATCATGGGCGCAGTTGTATTTCGTGTTGAAGGAATGATGGGGGCATTTGGAGTTTGTGATTTTCGGCAACTTCTGCAGCGATTGACAGTCCAGAGTCTCCAAGTCGATGACGTTTGTCGCAGGATCCGTGAATCTTGATAGCCATGCGCATTTCTCGAATCCCTTCGCATAGATGGTAGGGGCTCCTTGCAAGATTTCTCAAATTATCTTTCTAGCTGCCTCGTAAGGTATACCGCTGTGTTCCCATCGGATTCCATGGAAATTGCGTTCCAACCACTTGTTTGTCATTTTATACTTCGTCGGTAAAGAGTCCCATGTAAATGGTGCGTCGAAGGCGAGCGTCAGCGGTTCAGCATCCTTGTCGTGGAGTTTAATGATGGGTCTCTTGAAGCCCTGTACATCGACGATAAGCTCCATGTTGACTGACGTGGACGCGAATTATCGGCATGATTTTATACCAATTTTTGAACCCCACCGCTGATTGGATTGTACTCGACAATACGATCATGGAGGATCATGCATAATGCTGAAGTTTGTGGCGGAATATTATTTTTCAATTCGAACTCAAGGCGCACGTCAACAAGGCCGAACTTGAGAGAATCGTTTTGCTTTGAGCAGTCAATGACAACGAGGGGGGGGCTTTTTCTAAAAATTATTTTCTAAAAATTGTAATAGGTCGGTTGAAAGTTTGCATACATCTCGTAGAGTAGAGCATTTTGATTTTGATCAATGTTCAAATTCAAATTTCCATATGGATAACATTATGAGTTGAGGTAAAGTTTAACATCGCTCAGGTTACAATGACAAAGTGGCTCGCATTTTGTTGTTTCTTATTTTTCCGTCCCATCTGCAGCGCGAGTATGACATAACGTGGCTTCTCCAGCTGATTCGAGGTTTTCACAGACCACACGTGCTTAGAGGTGACAGGCAGCAATGGATATTCATACAGTTCGCATGTTCGGAAACTCATGGAGATTGGTGCGTCTATGGCGAGAAACTTTAACAGCTGAATTTTTCGCTGATTCGTGACTGTTACATACGGTACGAGCCATTCTATTTTATGCAATACGAGTTTGTAGTCTTCAGGCGCTGTTTGTAAAATGGCATGCTCCTCGGGTTTGCCGAAGATTATCGGAAAATTGTCGTAAATGCCAAGCACGAGTTGATTCTCACGAGATCAAAGACCGACGACAATGCCATTGTACAAACGGCGCGCGAAGACTACAAACTCGTATTGCATAAAATAGAATGGCTCGTACCGTATGTAACAGTCTCGAATCAGCGAAAAATTCAGCTGTTAAAGTTTCTCGCCAAAGACGCACCAATCTCCATGAGTTTCCGAACATGGGAACTGTATGAATATGCATTGCTGCCTGTCACCCCTAAGCACATGTGGTTTGTGAAAACCTCGAATCAGCTGGAGAAGCCACGTTGTCATACTCGCGCTGCAAATAGGTCGGACAAATAAGAAACAACAAAATGCCAGCCACTTTGATCATTGTAACCTGAGCGATGTTAAACTTTACCTCAACTCATAATGTTATCCATATGAAAATTTGAATTTGAACATTGATCAAAATCAATAGGCTCTACTCTACGAGACGTATGCAAACTTTCAACCGACCTATTACAATTTTTAGAAAATCATTTTTAGAAAAAGCCCCCCCTCGTTGTTATTGACTGCTCAAAGCAAAACGATTCTCTCAAGTTCGGCCCTGTTGACGTGCGCCTTGAGTTCGAATTGAAAAATAATATTCCGCCACAAACTTCAGCATTATGCATGATCCTCCATGATCGTATTGTCGAGTACAATCCAATCAGCGGTGGGGTTAAAAATTGGTATAAAATCATTTTTTATGATTTTACGTGGACGTGGACCGATAATTCGCGTCCACGTCATAAGCTCAACATGGAGCTTATCGTCGATGTACATGGCTTCAAGAGACCCATCAACAAATTTGTCCTAAAGGAGATGTCCATCATCAAACTCCACGTCAAGGATGCTGAACCGCTGACGCTCGCCTTCGACGCACCATTTGCATGGGACTCTTTACCGGCCAAGTATAAAATGACAAACAAGTGGTTGGAACGCAATTTCCATGGAATCCGATGGGAACACAGCGGTATACCTTACGAGGCAGCTAAAAAGATAATTCGAGAAATCTTGCAAGGAGCCCCTACCATCTATGCGAAGGGATTCGAGAAATGCGCATGGCTATCAAGATTCACGGATCCTGCGACAAACGTCATCGACTTGGAGACTCTGGACTGTCAATCCCTGCAGAAGTTGCTGAAAATCACAAACTCCAAATTTCCCCATCATTCCTTCACCACGAAATACAACTGCGCCCATGATAATGTCCAATCGCTGAAAAGCTGGTTGAGTGTATACGAAGCGTTGTGTGAGCGAGGGATTTTTTTTAAATGCATAAAAAAAATTTCGGTGAAAATATATACCATTTGTATTCTTCATTTACTCTACGACGAAAATTTCTTCGCATTTCTCCTTCTCATACATTTCGATAAAACAGTTTTTTTAAATATATTTTTACATAGGCAAACAATTAAAACGTCGAAAAAGGTGTTGAGACGTCTGTGATCCGGACGGCTGTTCCACTCAACGATGCTGCACCAACGAATTTGCTCTGTTCCACCATACGCAAAGACGATGGAACTTGACGCTGTTGTATTTTCCACAACTGCATGTAGAGTTGAATATTACGCGCCAGTTGCAGCATACTCTCGATGATGCGGACAGTCGGTCGACGATGGTGTTCCAACGAATTTTGTCTTTTCCACTATGTGCGTGCTCAGACGTAGAAAAAGTTTATGCTGTTGTATTTTCCACCTTCGTATGTCATCCAGAAATTATGATCACGTGCCGCTTGCCGCATTCGCTCGAACATTTGCAAATCTTCATCGAAGGCCTTCACAAGTCGCGCTGGTAAGAAGACAGCGAACTCATCCGCGATGTCCGCGATGTAGCGTTTCCCAAACTTGGTTTGTACCGCCCTCATGTCAGAGATTCGATGATCCGAGTGAACGCGGAGTTCTGACAGCTTCTTCGTTGGAAGGAATTCCGCCATCACGCTGACTTTGTTGATACTTGAGAGATCCATTTTCCCCGCACTTTTAAAGTTCTTTTTGAAGAGATGTTGATGTCGCGATGGAATACTGCAATCTGAGCTTGGAATACCAAATTATAAGCTCCCTCATAACCCTCCCACTTAAATTTTCAACTAACCCCTCCTTCTTCCTACTTTTCCAATCATAAAAAACAGGTTCAAACACTTTCGAAGAACCTCGTACGTGGAGAATTTTCCCGACATTTTTTCACACTCCCAACAAACGGGTTCAAACACGTTTGAAGAACCCCGTAAGTGGAGAATTTCCACAGCATTTTTCACACTCCCGACGTTGAGGCGGGGGGGGGGGGCCATCGATGTGATAATTCATCTGTAGTGTATTATAATGCTCCATGCATGGAAGATATGATATCACTTCACTATTGTTCCAATGATGTTCTGGCAAACAATCCCACAATAAGCCAACATATTCACCCCAATATTTTAGGAGCAAGACCTTTGGAACCTGTACCAGCTCGTTTTTGGTCAAGTCCAGGGGGTGCTTGGCCGGATGCACTGCGTACATACTCGCACATTTAAACATCTCGACGTTATATTTCGAAATGAAAACGAGTCCTCGATACATCAAAACAGTTTTTTTGTCGAGTGAGACGTGCTCCGGTGGCCCCATCTGAGGTCAAAAACCCTTTGACGATAGATCTCTAAAGTTTATAGTTTTTCTAAGAAATCCCGACTTGTCAGGACCTGTCTCGGGTGTCGGCGAGAGTCGTGACAGGAGTGGACACGCATACAAACATTTTAAAGATTTCGCGAACGAAACCAAGCGCATCACACCTGCATCACATAAATAAACGGCTTTGAAAAGCCGCCCCCTTCATGTATCGCTTCAAATTAACGAAATTTTCCTACCCATATATGGCCATTACACGTACACATCGTGTGTGTTAGTTTTATTTTCACACAGGCTAAATAGGGTAGAAAGAAAAACATTGCATCGATGCTAATCTTTTTCGATGTCCATGATAAATTAGGAGATTTATGGGTTTTCAACGTTCACTCACCACTACCTGACCCCCGCCCCCACAAAACACTCGTCGACAGCGGCTTCCCCCTCCCGATGAAGTTCGTTATGAGCTCGATGGTGTGGAGATTGATCGCAATCGAAACGTTGGAATAACAACCACGATTAAAAACTACATCTCTCTAAGACCTGAGAGGAGTCATGCTTTGAAAAATGCTGCGTGGGATGTAACACATAATAATGGGGGAACATACTTCAATTTTTGTGTACCTCTCAACATATTGCTAGGATTCTGCGAAGATTGCAAGCGTGTTGTTATCAATGCTCGTCATGAGCTAATTCTGATACGTTCACGCAATGATAACAATTGCGTATTCGGTCAGCATCCATTAGTAGAGGCAGAAGTTAAATTGCTCAAGATACAATGGCGTATGCCTCACGTAATATTAAACGAGATAACTAAATTGTCATTACTTCGAACATTGGAAAGTGGGCGATACATGAATATGAGCTTTCGCTCTTGGGATCTATACGAGTATCCACTGTATCCACTTCATGGACTGTAAAAGCTGCCTCCCAGCTAGACAAACTAAGATATGTAATGTTTGCGCTGCAGACTGGCAAAAAAAATGTATGGCAAAGGACATTACATTATTCGACGACTGCAAACTCGCCAATGTTAAACTTTATCTCAACTCAGAATCCTATCCTTACGATGATTTGGATTTGGACTTTGACAAAAACAGATTCGCGATTTTGTTCAATATGTACTCTCGATTTCGTAAATCTTATTACGGCTGTAATAGTGATAATTCTTTGCTCACTATCGCAAAGTTTCAATATAACGGCCCTCTCACGGTTATCGATTGCTCGCGCCAGATCAAGTCACCTTCACAGAACAAGTCTGTAAAAAATGCTACCGTGGACGTGCGAATAGAGTTTGAATATAAGGAAGATTTGCCACCAAATACTACTGCCTATTGTTCGATCTTGCACGATCGCGTTGTTGAATATTGTCCATTGACAAACATGGTTCGTTAAATTGTACAGATCAGCAATTAACCCCCACTCAACGAATAAATAATTTAAAGACGAGTTTCTTAAATATTGACGTCAATCATCAATTGATCTTGCTATCGACTTGATCGAGCCAATACATCTTCGTTATGTCTGTACCTACATTTGTCGATCTACAAGGGTTCATTGTTGGGAGAAACTTTGTCGTGAAGAAAGTAGCGATTCTGAGAGGGGAATGTGTACTCTCGCATTACATTTTCGCGACTATCATACCATGGAGACTTCTCACAAAATCTGAGAGATACGAAGCGTCATGGCTGATTCGGAATTACCATGGTCTAAAGTGGGCCTATGGAAACGTTCCATATAGCATGGCTCAAGGTTTAATAACGGCTGCAGTTGTAGGCCCAACGGAAGACGATATGTATCCTATCGTATATATTGACGGCCATGAAAAACGAGAATGGTTAGCTGATATATTAAATATGAAAAATGAGCTAGTTATTGAAACGTTGTACGTGGACTTTGGCGATATGGATACCTTAAGTAAATTAGGCGTAAGCTATACTCTACGATGCGAAAAGCATGAAAAAAATTGTGAATTACAAAATGTATTTAAAATGTTTAATTGGTGGACGAATCATAAAGATTCATGCAAATAAACGAAATGTGACATTATGTGATTTTTTTATTCTCCTCGCCCCTTTCTTTGTTCCATTATCTGTTATGAGATTACACAGTTGTATAAAATATTGCTCTTGAACGATCAAGAGACGTTCGTGAGACGTTCATAAGACGTTCATGAGACGATCGTGAGACGTTCGTGAGACGTTCGTGAGACGTTCGGAGACGTTCGTGAGACGTTCAAGAGATATTCAAGAGACGTTCGTGAGACGTTTGGAGACGTTCGTGAGACGTTTGGAGACGTTCGTGAGACGTTTGGAGACGTTCGTGAGACGTTCATGAGACGTTCATGAGACGTTTGGAGACGTTCGTGAGACGTTCGTGAGACGTTCATGAGACGTTCATGAGACGTTCGTGAGACGTTCATGAGACGTTCATGAGACGTTCATGAGACGTTCGTGAGACGTTCGAAGACGTTCGGAGACGTTCGGAGACGTCCGTGAGACGTTCATGAGACGTTCGATGACGTTCGGAGACATTCGTGAGACGTTCGGAGACGTTAATGAGACGTTCGGAGACGTTCACGAGACGTTTCGAGATGTTCGAGAGGCGTTCGTGAGACGTTCATGACACGTTCGGAGACGTTCGTGAGACGTTCGGAGACGTTCGTGAGACGTTCGTGAGACGTTCGGAGATGTTCGTGAGACGTTCGTGAGACGTTCGGAGACGTTCGGAGACGTTCAAGAGACGTTCGAAAGCGTTCAATAGTTGTTCGAAGACGTTCAATAGATGTTCGAAGACGTTCGTGAGCTTGTTTGGGATTTCACCTAAAAAAACCTAACCACTTTAGTCGTTGAATGTCTAGAGTTAAATGTATATCTCGCTCTATCTCACATGCTTGCGATGCGGTCGCTTCATCTCACATTCTCGCTCTCTCTCATGCATACGTGTAATCCGATCCCTTCTCTCAGCGATACGGGTCACCAACTTGGCTCTCTGGCGAGAGTCGCTAAATAATAAAATCCATGAAGTAAACAATATAAGACAAAAATAAATCAACAATAAATTTTAAATATATAAAGATCTATTATCAATGTTCAATTAAGCGATCATCGATATATACCCCCGTCCTCTGCTCTAACGATTTCCCCCTTCCGCTTGACGTCATACCCCGCCCCGCGTGAACCCCCCGCCCCGCAACCCCCTCAGAGGACCAGAGTTAGAACTGTCACAGTTATACTACTGATTTCATATCTTTTTAAAATAAATATATACAGTAGCGTGCAAAAGTTTCGGGCCACCCTATTTTTCGTGGATATTGCATAGAAATACGCTGGTACGGGAAATACAAACGAGTGATGACACTTATAATTGGCGTCGAGATGCTTGATTTAAAAAAAAATGTGGTATAAACAGTAATATCACTCTTCAACAATTAATTATCCATCAGTTTTTATTTAATGACTGTGCAAAAGTATTGGGTAATATACTAGTGCGTATGAAAACAAAAAACAAAACATACTAAAAATAACAAAACATGGTTTAGTTTTCTCTCCAGAGTAAATACTTTGTTGCCATGCCCTTATCAGCGGTTACAGAAGCACATTGTCGGCGTATAGACGCAATTAATTGCGAGATGCGATCTTGTGGCATCTTTTCCCACTCATAATGCAAATGATCCTATAATTCCGTCTTGTTGGAGTGATTCTTCGTTCCAACGCAAACCTTGAGCTTTTGCCACAAATGTTCAATCGGATTTAAATCCGGTGACTGTGAGGGCCAGTCGAGATAGCGCACTTTTCGGCTTTCAAGGAACGTCTTCACCAGACGCGAAGCATGTTTGGGATCATTGACGTGTTGAAATATCCACCCATTCGGCATATTTTTCTGGGCAAATGGGAGCATATCGTCTTGCAATATCTTTCGATACCTTATAGCGTCCATATTGCCTTGGATTTCTATTAGCGGACCAATACCGTTATCAGAAAAGGCTCCCCAAACTTTAACATTTCCGCCACTGTGTTTTACAGTTGGAATTTGATATCGTACATCGTATCTGGTACCTGCTGGACGTCTCACGTACACTGAAGAAAAAATTCGTTCATCCAACCCAAATTCAGTTAGTTTGACAAAATGTATCTTTAAATACGTTCAACTTGATTTTTGATTGGCATAACAAACGTTTTGTTAATCTAACTGATAGTTTTAGTTGTGTTAACTGTAGCATATTTAGCATGTCTGAGCAACTGTTAAAACAACATAATTTCGAGACAACAAAATGCATTTTGCATATTCAACGATTTCTTTTTCTCAGTGTACTTGCGACCATCACTTCCGAACAATTGAAATTTGGATTCGTCGGAAAAAAGAACTTTCCGCCAATTCGATAATGTCCAATGTTGATATTTTTCGGCAAAATTCAATCTAGCCTTCTTATTCTTTGTGCGAATGGGTGGTTTCTTTACACCGACGCGCCCAATCAGTCCCACATCCTTCAGACGTCGGGATACCGTACTCCGACTGTTATCAGCAAGATTTTCGCTGCGTAATTCTCGCGAAATTATTGCTGCAGTTGTTCGCGGATCTATGACGCACTTTCTTTTAATGATTTTATCCAAGCGTTTTGAAGTTTTTCGTGAGTAGTAGAACTAGGGGACTTCTGGATAAAGTGGGGGCGGGGGGGGGGGAGTCCGGGGAGGGGGGCAAGGGGAGGGGTTTGATCATGTGGCGGGGGAAGTGTGTGGCGCGGAGTATGCGGTGAAGGGGAGGGGGTGAGGAGGTGGCGGCGAGTGGGGTGCGGGGACGGGGGAGTCCGGACGGGGGGTAAGGAGAGGGGTTTGATCATGTGGTGGTGGAAGTGTGTGGCATGGAGTATGCGGCGAAGGGGAGGGGGTGAGGAGTCTATAGCAAGGGCAGTGATGTGTCTGGCTGTCTCGCGAAAGTCTAGGGACCCGTTTGGGGAATTGGGGGAGAGGGATTTGCGGCTTGCGGAGAGGTTGACGAGTGACGTCACGCGAGGGAAGAGGATGCCCAAAAACACGGGGGTCCACGGAGAGGGGATAACGGTTGTAGGCGCGGGTCAAGGGGGCACCGGCAGCCAGGGGACATTGTAGATGATGCGACAATTTTCTTGGGGGAGGTGGCGTTATTGATACAGGTGAATCGTTTTCAGACAATGGAGGAACATTTCTCTTAAACATGTGGATATGCATGTGACAGCCAGCGTCTATGATACACTCTCGGCAACGTAAGGCAATTGTAATGCTAGTTGTCAAATGAGACTTTACAGATAACCTTTTTGGGGGAAGTGTATGGTAGGGAGTATGCGGAGAAAGGGAGGGGGTGAGGAGTCTATAGCAAGGGGAGGGAGGTGTCTGGCTGTCTCGCGAAGGTCTACGGACCCGTTGGGGGAATTGGGGGAGGGAATTTGCGGCTCGCGGCGAGAGGTCGACGGGTGACGTCACGCGGGGAAGAGGATGCCCAAAATCATGGGTCAATGCCCAAAAGTACGAGAGAATAACAGAGGGCACCGGCAGCCAGGGATCATCGTAGATGATGCGACAATTTTCTTGGGGGAGGTGGCGTTATTGATATAGGTAAATCGTTTTCCAGACAATGGAGGAAAATTTCTCTTAAACATGTGGATATGCATGTGAAAGCCAGCGTCTATGACACACTCTCGGCCACTTAATGCAATTTTACTGCTAGATGTCAAATGAGACTTTACAGATAAACTTTTTATGCAGCTATAGTAACGGAGGCCCTAATAAAATTACATTGCATTCGGTCTTGTATTCATTCCGAAAGATAACGTCGAAATGTTTGCATGTGCGAGTATGTATGCAGTGCACCCAGCGAAGAACCCGTGGGACTTGACGAAGAATGAGCTCGAACACGTTCCAAAGACCTTGCTCATAAAATATTGGAGTCGACACATTGGTATGCTGTGGGATTGTTTGCCGGAACATCATCGAAACGACAGTGAAATATTATCATATCTTCCATGCATGAAGCATTACAATACACCTGAGATGTTGAATCATATTGATGGCCCCCCACCTCCGCAACGGAATTGTGAAAAGTGTTGTGAGGGAGACAATACTATTCGTGAGAAAAAATAAACGTTCCTCGACACATTTGAAGTTGTTTCGTCGATGAAAAATGGATTTCTCATGGTCAGCAAAACGGCGGAATTCTTCCCAACGAAGAAGCTGTCTCAAGGTTCCATCGTGTTATCCAATCTCTGACATGAGGGCTGCCCACACCAAATTAGCAAAGCGTTACGCAGTGGACATCGTGGACGAGTTCGCCGTCCTTTTACCAGCACGGGTCATGAAGGCCTTCAATCACGGTCCAAAGATGTTCGAGAATATATTGGAAATGGCTCGCAATGACGAACTATACATGAACTATTATGGCGGACAATACAGCAGCATCGCGTTCAATAAACAGTGAGCACACCATTGTGCTGGTCGGAAATGATGAGTTCAACGGCATCACCATCATCGGTCGCTAACATCGTTGAGTTTTCAACATGCTCACAACAATGTATAAAGGATAGCTTTCATCGAATATAAAAAATCTTCCCCGTAGCTGTTGGATGTAAGAATAAATACAATCGAAAACGATATATATCAAAATATTTTTTTTTTTTTAAATGTTCTTTATTTAAAAATCCTCCCCCCACGCAGCGCTTCGTATACACTCAACCAGCTTTTCAGCGACTTTACATTCGCATTGGCGCAATTGTATTTCATATTGATGAAATGATGGGGATATTCAAATGACTGGCCTGTAATCATGCATACGATCGAAGTTGCATGAATGGGACACCATCAACGAGACAAAAATTGCTCTAAGTCCGCACGATGACAAACGGCATATCATACCCGGAACCACGAAAACGCTACCATGGGGGCCTTATAGAATACAATCGTAGTATGCATTCTTGTAAATCTTAAATAATCTTGTAAAATAATTGTAGAAAGTTCTGTAAATAATCAGTCCTGTAAATATCGGGAGAGAGAGAGAGGGTTTAAAGGATGAGAAGCAAAAGAGAAAACTACGTAAGCTGGAAAACACTTGCTGCGGTGAAGAGAACGGTGGACGCTTTGTGAGAGAAAGACCAACCATTTCCATCTGGTAGGGGCAGAGAAAAAGAGAGCGAGAGAAGAGTCATCAATTTTAAAACATTTACATTGTTCGCTACAAATCAGATTTGCTTATCCAGCTATTGTGAGTGTTATCGAAACCCAGCCGCATTACTAACATTCGATTACCACGCTGCTGCAATACTTTTTCAATGAGATAAATATCAGGATATTGAACTTTAAGTAGCTCCTGATCGTACAAATCACCTGCAATGGCTTCATCGTTATAGTCCGTCAGGTGAAATGCTACACACTTCGTGTTTTTCTCTCGATATATGGTAAATATTTCAGCTGCCTATTTCTGTGTGGAATCCTTTCTGAAAAAACTCCTAAATTTACTGATTCTCAACTCACTTTATCGCAGAATTTTACTTTCATGATGATGCTTTGTTAATAGACTCTTGTCAAAAGCACGTTGTAGCAGCTACTTCTCATTTTCAACGTTAACGCTCCTCGATTTCACCTGAGTTATGGTATAGTGTACATAATCATTATACCCGCCTACTATGTTGTAAAGAACATCGATCCATGTATAATCAGTACGTAGCCTAAATTGCATTCACACCTTATTTCTCAATGCACGATTGAGATGCTCGCAAAGTAATGCTTTTAAATTGGTATACGTTGAATATATGTGAACATTGACTCAGCTGAACGAAACAGTGACCACAGATCTTCTTACATGCATTATTCAACGGTATCGAATCTATCGAATATTGGATTCCCAATAACTGAAGGTCAAATTAAAAATTATTAAAAAAAAAATGGTGCTTCAAAACAATTTATCCATTAATGTATGTACCACCGAAGAAGACATTGCTCCGATACGCGTAGCTCAACATAAGAAGAAGAAAAGCATATCAATTTGCTATACATACAATATACCGAAGATAACAATGTATGGCATATTATATAGATAAAGAACCTGTGAAGCCTCGTGAGCGCAGAACAGAGGCAACCATTAAAAATATATATACATGCCATCGGTGTGTGAATTTAACATAATTACTATATCGTTATATGCGCTAGACGAATTAAACAACAATCCATTATTTCGCTGGTGTCTGCATTACTTCAGATCAAAGGATAAACTGCAATCACACGAGATCGATTGTGGAGTACTAAAGCACTACCCCATCCGACTGACAAATAATACGATTGAGTGGCACCAAATCATGAACTCCAGTCGGAAAGCACGACATCCATTCATTGAAAATGCCTATTTGGAGTGTTTTTGACTAATGATAGGGAGAAAATGAGAGTGTGCAAAGACGGATGAGAAGAACGTAGCAGAGGATATGTATCAATAGCATGAAGTATTTAGTATTGATAACAACATGTGCTTTTCATATAACGAATCGCTATCATAGTATCAATCAAGTCACAGCCCTGATTCCATATCATGTTTTTGTGGTAGAACTGGAAAAACTAGTGCTGTGCATAAAATACATTTTCTACGAAAATTAATGCTCATCATGAGTTAATTCCAATACGTTCACGCTATGGCAATAATTGTGCATTCAGTGATCATCAACCAATAGAGGTAGAAGTTGATTTACTCAAGATACAATGGCGTATGCCCCACATAATATTAGATGAAATCACTAATGTATCATTACTTTGAACATTGGAAAATGGGCGGTACTTGAATATGAGTTTTCACTCTTGGGATCTATACGAATGTCCACCGCTTCAAAGCCCAACGGAGCATTCATGGACCGTAAAAGCTGCCTCCCAACTAGAGAAACCAATAGATGTAATTGGTGTGGCACAGACTGGTAAAAAAGATAATATATGGCAAAGGACATTATATAATTCACCGACTGCAAACTCACAAGTGTTAAACTTTATCTCAATTCAGCATTCTTTTCCCAGGAGGACTCGCATTTGGACTTCAAAAAGGTTTCGACATTTTGTTCAATATGTACTCTCGATTTCGTAAATACCATTACGACCGCAATAGTGATTGTTCTTTACTGACCATCGCCAAGTCTTAATGTAACGGCCCTCTCGCAGGTATTGATTGATCGCATCAGAACGAGCCTGTAAAAAATGCTGCCATAGATGTGTGAATAGAGTTTAAATGCAAAGAAGATTCACCACCGAATACGACTGCTTATTGTTTTGATCTTACACGATCGCGTTGTTGGATATTGTTCATTGACCGATATTATGGGTGAAATTGTATAGCTCAGCAAAATTCCGAGAGATACGAAGCATCATGATTGATTCGCAATGGTCTAAAGTGGGCCTATGGAAACGTTCCATATAGCGTGACTGACGGTTTAATAACAGCTGCAGTTGAAGGTTCAACGGAAGACGACATGTGTCCAATCGCATATGTTAAGGGTTATGAAAAACGAAAATGGCTAGCTGATATACTAAATATGAAAAATGACCTATTTATTGAGTCGTTGAATATAGACTTTAACGATATGGATGTCTCAAGTAAATTAGATAGAAGTTCTACTCTATGATGTGAGAAGCATACAAACAATTGTGCCCTACAAAATGTATTTAAAATCTTTAATTGTTGGTTGAATCATAAAGATTCGTGCAAATAAAAGAAATGTAACATTATGTACTTTTTATTCCCCTCACCCCGTACTTAGTTATGTCAGCATCATCTGATATCGGATTGTGCACATGAATAAAATATTATTTTCGAATGTGAAACTCATTCTTTTTGTATAGAATTTGATTGAAAATAAAGTAATATAATCGCTCAATGATGATCGAATACATTCATCGGTATACGTTCGATAGATGTTCGTGAACCGTTTGTTGGAAGTTTGCGAGGCATTTGAAAGTTTTCGATAGTCGTTCGTGAGACGTTCCAGAGACTTCCGAAGACATTCATAAGACGTTCGAAGACATTCAAGAGACGTTCTAAAACATTCATAACACGTTGAAGACATGCATGAGGGGTTCAAAGAGTTTCAAAAGAATTCTACGACGTTCATGAGACGTTTGAAGGTGTTCGTGAGACGTTCAAGAGACTTTCGAAACCGTTCATAAGACGTTTGAAGACATTCATGAGAGGTTCGAAGACGTTCAAGAGATCTGTGACAATATCCATAATATGTTTGAAGACATCGATGAGGGGTTCGAAGACGTTTAAGAGACATTCAAAGACATTCACGAGTAATTTGAAGACATTCAATAACGATCGAATTCGTTTAAGAGACTTTGGACGACATTCATAATACGTTTGAAGACATTCATGGGGGGTTCGAATACGCTAAGGAGAGACTTTCAAAGTCATTAACGAGGGGTTTGTCCGAAGACATTCATAAGACGTTTGACGACATTCATGAGAGGTGCGAAGACCTTCAGTGACTTTCGAAGACATTCAAGAGATCTTTAACGATATTCAAAATACGTTTGAAGACATCGATGAGTGGTTCGATGACGTTTTAGAGACTTTCGAAACATTCACGAGGGGTTTGAAGACGTTCAAGAAACTTTCGAATATGTTCAAGAGACTTTCGACGACATTCACAATACGTTTGAATACATTCATGAGGGGTTTGAAGACGTTTCAGAGACTTTCGACGGCATTCATAATACGTTTGAAGACATTCATGAAGGGTTCGAAGACGCTTAAGAGACTTTCAAAGGCATTTACGAGAGGTGCGAAGACGTTCAGAGACTTTCGAAGACATTCAAGAGATCTTTGACAATATTCATATTACGTTTGAAGACATCCACGAAGGGTTCGATGACGTTTTAGAGACTTTCAAAGACATTCACGAGGGGTTTGAAGACGTTCAAGAAACTTTGAGGTGACATCCATAAACCGAAGACTTTCACGTCTTCGGTTTATGGATGTCACCTCAGATCGTATTATGAATGTCGTCGAAAGTCTCTTGAACATATTCGAAAGTTTCTTGAACGTCTTCAAACCCCTCGTGAATGTCTTTGAAAGTCTCTAAAACGTCATCGAACCCTTCGTGGATGTCTTCAAACGTAATATGAATATTGAACCGAAGACTTTCACGTCTTCGGTTTATGGATGTCACCTCAGATCGTATTATGAATGTCGTCGAAAGTCTCTTGAACATATTCGAAAGTTTCCTGAACGTCTTCAAACCCCTCGTGAATGTCTTTGAAAGTCTCTTAAGCGTCTTCGAACCCTTCATGAATGTCTTCAAACGTATGATGAATGCCGTCGAAAGTCTCTGAAACGTCTTCAAACCCCTCATGAATGTATTCAAACGTATTGTGAATGTCGTCGAAGATCTCTTGAACATATTCGAAAGTTTCTTGAACGTCTTCAAACCCCTCGTGAATGTTTCGAAAGTCTCTAAAACGTCATCGAACCACTCATCGATGTCTTCAAACGTATTTTGAATATCGTTAAAGATCTCTTGAATGTCTTCGAAAGTCACTGAAGGTCTTCGCACCTCTCATGAATGTCGTCAAACGTCTTATGAACGTATTCGAAAGTCTCTTGAATGTCTCACGAACATCTAGAAACGTCTCATGAGAGTCGTAGAAAGTCTCTTGAAACTCTTCGAACCCCTCATGCATGTCTTCAAACACCATATGAATGTTTTCGAACGTCTCTTGACTGTTGTCAAACGTCTTATGAATGTCTTCGGACAAACCCCTCGTTAATGTCTTTGAAAGTCTCTCCTTAGCGTATTCGAACCCCCCATGAATGTCTTCAAACGTATTATGAATGTCGTCAAAAGTCTCTTAAACGAATTCGATCGTTTTTGAATGTCTTCAAATTACTCGTGAATGTCTTTGAATGTCTCTTAAACGTCTTCGAACCCCTCATCGATGTCTTCAAACATATTATGGATATTGTCACAGATCTCTTGAACGTCTTCGAACCTCTCATGAATGTCTTCAAACGTCTTATGAACGGTTTCGAAAGTCTCTTGAACGTCTCACGAACACCTTCAAACGTCTCATGAACGTCGTAGAATTCTTTTGAAACTCTTTGAACCCCTCATGCATGTCTTCAACGTGTTATGAATGTTTTAGAACGTCTCTTGAATGTCTTCGAACGTCTTATGAATGTCTTCGGAAGTCTCTGGAACGTCTCACGAACGACTATCGAAAACTTTCAAATGCCTCGCCAACTTCCAACAAACGGTTCACGAACATCTATCGAACGTATACCGATGAATGTATTCAATCATCATTGAGCGATTATATTACTTTATTTTCAATCAAATTCCATACAAAAAGAATGAGTTTCACATTCGAAAATAATATTTTATTCATATGCACAATCCGATATCAGATGATGCTGACATAACTAAGTACGGAGTGAGGGGAATAAAAAGTACATAATGTTACATTTCTTTTATTTGCACGAATCTTTATGATTCAACCACCAATTGAAGATTTTAAATACATTTTGTAGGGCACAATTGTTTGTATGCTTTTCACATCGTAGAGTAGATCTTCCATCTAATTTACTTGAGACATCCATATCGTCAAAGTCTATATTCAACGACTCAATAAATAGCTCATTTTTCATATTTAGTATATCAGCTAGCCATTTTCGTTTTTCATAACCCTTAACATATACGATTGGACACATGTCGTCTTCCGTTGAACCTTCAACTGCAGCTGTTATTAAACCGTCAGTCACGCTATATGGAACGTTTCCATAGGCCCACTTTAGACCATTGCCAATCAATCATGATGCTTCGTATCTCTCGGAATTTTGCTGAGCTATACAATTTCACCCATAATATCGGTCAATGAACAATATCCAACAACGCGATCGTGTAAGATCAAAACAATAAGCAGTCGTATTCGGTGGTGAATCTTCTTTGCATTTAAACTCTATTCACACATCTATGGCAGCATTTTTTACAGGCTCGTTTTGATGCGATCAATCATTACCTGCGAGAGGGCCGTTACATTAAGACTTGGCGATGGTCAGTAAAGAACAATCACTATTGCAGTCGTAATGGTATTTACGAAATCGAGAGTACATATTGAACAAAATGTCGAAACCTTTTTGAAGTCCAATTGCGAGTCCTCCTGAGAAAAGAATGCTGAATTGAGATAAAGTTTAACACTTGTGAGTTTGCAGTCGGTGAATTATATAATGTCCTTTGCCATATATTATCTTTTTTACCAGTCTGTGCCACACCAATTACATCTATTGGTTTCTCTAGTTGGGAGGCAGCTTTTACGGTCCATGAATGCTCCGTTGTGCTTTGAAGCGGTGGACATTCGTATAGATTCCAAGAGTGAAAACTCATATTCAAGTACCGCCCATTTTCCAATGTTCAAAGTAATGATACATTAGTGATCTCATCTAATATTATGTGGGGCATACGCCATTGTATCTTGAGTAATTCAACTTCTACCTCTATTGGTTGATGATCACTGAATGCATAATTATTGCCATAGCGTGAACGTATTGGAATTAACTCATGATGAGCATTAATTTTCGTAGAAAATGTATTTTATGCACAGCACTAGTTTTTCCAGTTCTACCACAAAACCATGATATGGAATCAGGGCTGTGACGTGATTGATACTATGATAGCGATTCGTTATATGAAAAGCACATGTTGTTATCAATACTAAATACTTCATGCTATTGATACATATCCTCTGCTACGTTCTTCTCATCCGTCTTTGCACACTCTCATTTTCTCCCTATCATTAGTCAAAAACACTCCAAATAGGCATTTTCAATGAATGGATGTCGTGCTTCCCGACTGGAGTTGATGATTTGGTGCCACTTAATCGTATTATTTGTTAGTCGGATGGGGTAGTGCTTTAGTACTCCACAATCGATCTCGTGTGATTGCAGTTTATCCTTTGATCTGAAGTAATGCAGACACCAGCGAAATAATGGATTGTTGTTTAATTCGTCTAGCGCATATAACGATATAGTAATTATGTTAAATTCACTTACCGATGGCATATATATATATTTTTAATGGTTGCCTCTGTTCTGCGCTCACGAGGCTTGACAGGTTCTTTATCTATATAATATGCCATACATTGTTATCTTCGGTATCTTGTATGTATAGCAAATTGATATGCTTTTCTTCTTCTTATGTTGAGCTACGCGTATCGGAGCAATGTCTTCTTCGGTGGTACATACATTAATGGATAAATTGTTTTGAAGCACCATTTTTTTTTTTTAATAATTTTTAATTTGACCTTCAGTTATTGGGAATCCAATATTCGATAGATTCAATACCGTTGAATAATGCATGTAAGAAGATCTGTGGTCACTGTTTCGTTCAGCTGGGTCAATGTTCACATATATTCAACGTATACCAATTTAAAAGCATTACTTTGCGAGCATCTCAATCGTGCATTGAGAAATAAGGTGTGAATGCAATTTAGGCTACGTACTGATTATACATGGATCGATATTCTTTACAGCATAGTAGGCAGGTATAATGATTATGTACACTATACCATAACTCAGGTGAAATCGAGGAGCGTTAACGTTGAAAATGAGAAGTAGCTGCTACAACGTGCTTTTGACAAGAGTCTATTAAAAAAGCATCATCATGAAAGTAAAATTCTGCGATAAAGTGAGTTGAGAATCAGTAAATTTAGGAGGGTTTTCAGAAAGGATTCCACACAGAAATAGGCAGCTGAAATATTTACCATATATCGAGAGAAAAACACGAAGTGTGTAGCATTTCACCTGACGGACTATAACGATGAAGCCATTGCAGGTGATTTGTACGATCAGGAGCTACTTAAAGTTCAATATCCTGATATTTATCTCATTGAAAAAGTATTGCAGCAGCGTGGTAATCGAATGTTAGTAATGCGGCTGGGTTTCGATAGCACTCACAATAGCTGGATAAGCAAATCTGATTTGTAGCGAACAATGTAAATGTTTTAAAATTGATGACTCTTCTCTCGCTCTCTTTTTCTCTGCTCCTACCAGATGGAAATGGTTGGTCTTTCTCTCACAAAGCGTCCACCGTTCTCTTCACCGCAGCAAGTGTTTTCCAGCTTACGTAGCTTTCTCTTTTGCTTCTCATCCTTTAAACCCTCTCTCTCTCTCTCTCTCTCTCTCTCCCGATATTTACAGGACTGATTATTTACAGAACTTTCTACAATTATTTCACAAGATTATTTAAGATTTACAAGAATGCATACTACGATTGTATTCTATAAGGCCCCCATGGTAGCGTTTTCGTGGTTCCGGGTATGATATGCCGTTTGTCATCGTGCGGACTTAGAGCAATTTTTGTCTCGTTGATGGTGTCCCATTCATGCAACTTCGATCGTATGCATGATTGCAGGCCAGTCATTTGAATGTCCCCATCATTTCATCAATATGAAATACAATTGCGCCAATGCGAATGTAAAGTCGCTGAAAAGCTGGTTGAGTGTATACGAAGCGCTGCGTGGGGGGAGGATTTTTAAATAAAGAACATTTTTAAATAAAAAAACATTTTGATATATATCGTTTTCGATTGTATTTATTCTTACATCCAACAGCTACGGGGAACATTTTTTATATTCGATGAAAGCTATCCTTTATACATTGTTGTGAGCATGTTGAAAACTCAACGATGTTAGCGACCGATGATGGTGATGCCGTTGAACTCATCATTTCCGACCAGCACAATGGTGTGCTCACTGTTTATTGAACGCGATGCTGCTGTATTGTCCGCCATAATAGTTCATATATAGTTCGTCATTGCGAGCCATTTCCAATATATTCTCGAACATCTTTGGACCGTGATTGAAGGCCTTCATGACCCGTGCTGGTAAAAGGACGGCGAACTCGTCCACGATGTCCACTGCGTAACGCTTTGCTAATTTGGTGTGGGCAGCCCTCATGTCAGAGATTGGATAACACGATGGAACCTTGAGACAGCTTCTTCGTTGGGAAGAATTCCGCCGTTTTGCTGACCATGAGAAATCCATTTTTCATCGACGAAACAACTTCAAATGTGTCGAGGAACGTTTATTTTTTCTCACGAATAGTATTGTCTCCCTCACAACACTTTTCACAATTCCGTTGCGGAGGTGGGGGGCCATCAATATGATTCAACATCTCAGGTGTATTGTAATGCTTCATGCATGGAAGATATGCCACAATATGGAAGATATGCATGGAACAATCCCACAGCATACCAATGTGTCGACTCCAATATTTTATGAGCAAGGTCTTTGGAACGTGTTCGAGCTCATTCTTCGTCAAGTCCCACGGGTTCTTGGCTGGGTGCACTGCATACATACTCGCACATGCAAACATTTCGACGTTATCTTTCGGAATGAATACAAGACCGAATGCAATGTAATTTTATTAGGGCCTCCGTTACTATAGCTGCATAAAAAGTTTATCTGTAAAGTCTCATTTGACATCTAGCAGTAAAATTGCATTAAGTGGCCGAGAGTGTGTCATAGACGCTGGCTTTCACATGCATATCCACATGTTTAAGAGAAATTTTCCTCCATTGTCTGGAAAACGATTTACCTATATCAATAACGCCACCTCCCCCAAGAAAATTGTCGCATCATCTACGATGATCCCTGGCTGCCGGTGCCCCCTTGACCCGCGCCTACAACCGTTATCCCCTCTCCGTGGACCCCCGTGTTTTTGGGCATCCTCTTCCCTCGCGTGACGTCACTCGTCAACCTCTCCGCAAGCCGCAAATCCCTCTCCCCCAATTCCCCAAACGGGTCCCTAGACCTTCGCGAGACAGCCAGACACCTCCCTGCCCTTGCTATAGACTCCTCACCCCCTCCCCTTCGCCGCATACTCCGCGCCACACACTTCCACCACCACATGATCAAACCCCTCTCCTTACCCCCCGGCCGGACTCCCCCGTCCCCGCACCCCACTCGCCGCCACCTCCTCACCCCCTCCCCTTCACCGGATACTCCGCGCCACACACTTCCCCCGCCACATCATCAAACCCCTCCCCTTGCCCCCCTCCCCGGACTCCCCCCCGCCCCCACTTTATCCAGAACTCCCCTAGTTCTACTACTTTCGTGGTCTACCGCTTCGGCTTTTATCACACAACGAATTTGTTGATTTATATTTCGCAACAATACGGTTTACTGTGCTTTTCCCAATAGATAGAGTATTTGCAATATCACGAGAACTCTGTCCTTTTCAAATAGTTTTAACGCACCTTGCGAACCTGTTTTTGTGTGTTTCGCCATTGCGGCAGAAATAGAACTGATTTTTCCATGGTTCTCTATGTTTCGAACTAATGCGAAAGAAAGCGCGGAAAAAAACGTAAACAAACCTTGTGGCTGGAGAATGTGAGACAGCGGCCCAATATTTTTGCACACTGACCGAACGCGTTCGATGGTGTACACAAACCATACACTATACAAACAAAATAATATACCACGCTGTTATGCATAGCACAGCTCCCTCAAATATTTGAAATGATGGAGAGATTCAGGCATTAAATATTTTATCGAATAACTGAGAAAAAAAGGTTGGCCCGAAACTTTTGCACGCCACTGTATACAGAGCTACTAGTTATTGGTCACGATCCCTTGAAAGGGTTATATGACATTTTCCGCTGTCAAATAACCCAACAATGTTTTATGCAAAAGTCAACCAATTTCGAGATATAATTTTTATGATTTAACTATAAAAATGAATATAGTATAACCTAACTGTATATGAACCATCTATATAAATGAATATTGATGTAAATACCAGAGTATAGCATATACGCCAAACCAATAGCACGCTCGGTCATCAGGGTTAAGCTATCGAGAAATCGCCACAGGTCCCCAAATCATCCGCGTTTGAGACGTGACAGTTTAGCGTTCGCAAGCAATGAGTGTTGAACTTTCGTGCTTCATTTTGGTCGTATACTGCTCCGGGAATCGAGGATTTTGAGGGGTTATGACAATGCCTACGGATCATCGGAAAATATGTTATCTGCGATTTTTCACGAATAATTAGAGAGGTATTCCTACGAAGAGCAAATAAACTTGAGTTTCTCGCATCAGAGCCGTTGGCTCTTTGACACATCCGCGAGCGGGAAAGCAATGCGAGGGAAGATGGCAGGGTACGTAAATTGAGGTTATGAAACACGCCATATTTTTTATTCTTACGTCAATATAAATTCTAGCGATACGATCGTGCTATCAAAATTCGAGGATACACGATAATATCCATATATCGCGGGTACGGGAAAATTGCGTCGACGTTGAAGAATTCGTTAACTTCGCGTGCCGCCGTCGTCGCGTCGAAGCGACACATAGCATCGTCGGCGGTAACAACAAAACACTTTTCGAGTCTCAATTGCACCGTCAGCAAGTTTACTCGTTAATTTTCGTCAATGTTGCTCTTGTTCTACGCCAAGGTTTCTTTGGGTTTGTGGGGTTTGTTTGGATTTGGGTTCGGGTTTGTTATGGTTCGTTTGGGTTTGTTTGGGTTTGTTTGGGTTTGTTTGGCTCTTGGAGACGCAAAGAAACTTCAAGTGTAGAAGAACGATGAAATCAATCTAATACGACAAACCACCGGGGTTCCGATCCACGCTGCGCGATCAAGGCTGCGCGAGCGTCTATATCTATTGTGACGTTGCGTCACAAGGGAAATGGAGAAAAAGCCCGCGTGATCACGCTCGGGCTGAGTCTCCGCCACGCACCTTTATTGAGAAAATGTCACTGTTAATTTTAAGGTATTTTTAAGAATTTCTTCATATAGAAGCTGCGACACAACACCCCCCCCCCCGTCCTTCCCGCACCCCCCTTATCGAGATCGCGACGCGACCACGCGGGCTGTCGACTGGGGCCACGTCGGCCCGGCCGTCAAATTCGAGATCCAGCAACGCCATCTCCCGACGACGCGGACAGTGGACTGGCCGCCCGAGGGCATCCAGCTGCCATCTCCCGAGTCTCCGGCCTACCGCGCGTCAGGAGAGACTGCAGCTCTCGCGCGGTATGGCTGGCGAGCGCCGTATCGACTGGGGCGCTCCGCGACTCGGGAGGGAAAAGATTCACCGAGGAGGTCGACCGAAAGGGCGAGCCACGTGGATTGCGATCCAAAATCAATAGGAGGTCCGTCGTCTGGCACGGGATTGGGCGAAAGGAGGAAGCCGACCGGCGTGGACCTTCACTTAGTCCCGGAGCGCGGTCGAGCGAGGTAGAAAAAAAGACACGGAAAATCCAAGCGAGCACCCGAGCAATCGAGACGAGAAAAGGAAATAATAAATTACCAGTGGATTGGGGAAGACTTCCCAGCGAAACTGTAAGTTTTTCCTCTTTTCTCTCTCGCAAGAGCGGCTAGCGTGAGCCGTTAAAGCCAGTTCGGGAAAGTCTTGTCGCACGGGCGACCATTGAAAATTCGTTCCCTTCACCCTTCCACCGTCATTCCCGATTGTCGTCCCGATTCCGTGCGCGTCGCTTTAGTCCAGTGGATTTACGAACGAAAAATCCGTGCGAGTGATTCGGGCCATTACCCGAATATTAGTGTATTAAATATCGAATAAAGTGTAAAAAGGTGTTCGTGGCGGATCCCCGTGTCCCCCGTGAGAATTTTCCCTCGCGCGCGCGTAGCCGCGGCCAGCCTCGTGTAGCACGGCCGTTGGGCGAATCGCGTGATATTGCCGCGAGAGTAAATCGCGGCGCGATAAAATAGCGCAATTAGTATCTTGAATTTTTTTGGTTTTGGCGTATTATTAATTTGAGTCATATAAAATAACGTTTCAAATAGTCGTGGTCCAAGCAGTGGCCATTGTATTCGAGAACCCCGTCCGTCTTCAGATACCCTGAGACGTCCCTATTTCAAGTTGTATCGAGCCTCTCGCTTGCCGGCCGAAGGCCGCGTTTGGTTTGGTTTTTTTCTTTCGGCTTATTCCGAGATTGAGTTCGCGTTTAGAGCGTTGCCCGAGACAGGCTGGCGCCCAATATAAACGTATTGACTTTGTGTAAAATAAAATATTAAACTGGTTGAGAAATAGCGTTGGGACGTCGCGTGTCCAGTAACCCGTCAAGTTAGATTCAAAATTATTATCAGTGCGGAAATCTTTCAATTATATCGAGTCTTCTTTCAGTATTGGTTTTTGTAATTTATCACTTAATAACTTCTGTTTTTTTTTTGTATCGAGAGTTCATTTCTTTATTGATGTAAAATACATACTATTTAAATTTTTCCAGTGTCGACCCTTCAAGTTTCTCCTTCCCCCTCCATCGGCCTACGTTAACACGCGATACCCGTCATAAAATTGGCGCCCAACGTGGGGCCCGAAAAAACTTTTTTTTTTAAAGAAAAGAGCCCACCACGACTATTATTGTTATTTAAATTATTATTATTAATTTTTGAATTAATAATAATTATTTTTCGAGAATTATTATTTTTCGTTTTCAGATTAAATAAAACATTTATTCGGTGTGAGCGGGTCAAATCGAATAGTTTTTTTTTGCGTTTTCTTGACAAATAATAATTACCCCCACCCCTGACAGGTATAGCTTGTCCCGCCACGACACTTGCAACTTGAGGAGTTTGCGAGGAACGAAAATTCGGACGACCGAGTTTTCGTCTAACAGTCGCACCTGATTAGTTTTTTTTTAGCTTCGCTAACAATCAAATAAAAAATAAAATTGTTTTTTTTTTCGTGTTAGCGATTGGAATTTATTGTTGTACATTTTAGCGACCGCACTTACCCTTTTCCCCCTAGAACCCATATACGCTTGTGTACTTGGCCATTGAAAATTAATTTTGCATTATTGCTCTGGCAATTGAAAGTTTGATTTTTGCGTTATTGCTCTGGCAATTAAAAATCAATTTGTGCACTATTGCGCTGGCAATTAAAATTGAATTGGCGTTATTGCTTGGGTGATAAAAAACAGTTTTTTTGTTTGTATTGCGTTGGCAATTTAGAAGCATTTATTATGGCTTAAGGCAATACCGCTTGAACAAAGAATACTGAGCTGATTTTTTTGTGAATTGCTGCTTTAGGATTTTCGCATACTGTGCTATTCGTTTCTTTGTAGGAATTTTTTTTTTGTTCTGAAATAATATTATTGAGACCTGCATTATTTTTTTTGTGTTTCTTTTTTTTGCAATTGGTACTGATTGGCCATTTGTTTTTTTTTTGTTTTTCTTCAATTCCGAAAATATTTTTGGAATAGCTTAGTACTGGCACGGATTTGGCTTGCTTGGTATTTTTGTGTATTTTGCGATGACTTTTGACATGACGGTATAAATTCCCATTTTTTCTTGTTGTTTGCGCTTTTTGTTTCCTTCGCTGACCACGTATATCCCCCCCAATTTTCTTCACGCTTTGGAGAAGTGCTGACCCTAGCCCCAATACTTTTCGTTACGAAGCCCTAATAAAGACCGCGACGCTGAGTCCCTCGCGAACGGTCACCCCACACCCCAAACGATCCCCAAATATTTTCTATTCTTTTGTTGGGCCTCCTGAATAATTTAAGGAACATTTCATTGTTCTAGGTGGGAAACAGACATCCCTTAAGGAATAATTATTCAGTTGGCGGAATAAGATAGAGAATAAAAGACTCGACAACTCTTGAATTTTCACGGCATGAAGGGAAATTTTTGTAGAAAATTGCGTTGTCAGAATCCGGGACATAATACTCCCTTGGGAACTTAGAGTCAGTTTATCCAAATAAACCGAAGTAACGTTACAGTCCCCGGGAGTAGAGTCAACAAACGAATTGTCGAGTAAGACTTTCCATTGTTTGTTTATTGCGGTATTTTTCCTTTACAAATTGAGTTATTGAAGCCATTGGGGTTACGTAATCTTTTTTTTTGGGTTTGGTTTTGACCAAAGTGTTATATTCCGTTTTAACCGTGCCGCGGAGTAATCGCGAGCGGTTTCCCCCTTCCCAACTCCCTAAATTGTTCGTTTATTGCGTTTAGCACATCCGCAAAATGGCAGATACCCCAGTGACGACGAGTACCGTCACAACCCCCACCCGTACGTCCCCCGTTATGACCACTTCCCTAATAGACCACCGCCGAGGACCCACATCACCCCTCTCAGTGGATGTAGCCGACCTCTCGCTGATGACTACGGAAGAAAGGATCGCACGACAAAAAGTCGAGCGGTTGAAGACGATGCGGGACATCCTCGCAGCCTGTGATCGATCGGGTCTCAACACGAACGGGACACAAATCGAAGTACAGGATCGTCTCATCTGGCACGAAATAAGGACACGGATTCCAGGAGCCTTAATCCGTTGGGATGTCCGGAAGGATGAGCGGGGGGGCGCCCCCCATTCTCGCTTGCGGCTGCATTGGTCGACCCACTGACGGCTACGCTATTCGGATCATCGGCCGCTGACAGCCACCAACCTCCGACATACGAGGAGTATCGGCCGACACAGAGGCGGACGATGACGCCGCCACCCCACGGGTACCAAGACGAGACAGTGGGTCCGGACGACCACGATAGAACGCCGACGCCATCGCCCAGGAGACTGCCGGTCCAGAGGGATCGGAGATCGGCAACAGGAAGAGTCAGCCCGACACCAGCGCCCAGAGGGAACGTCACCGCAGCCCCCGACCGTACCGCGGTCACCTTTGCCCTTCCTCCTTCTCAGTCACCCCACCAACCATCCCAAGCCTTCCCCACATCTAGTCAACTGCCACAGGATTGTTGAGGATTAGCGGTAGCCAGGAGCGGCCACCGCATGACACGTATACCCTGTCGGCACCCACGCCCTGGAGCAGTACCCGAATAGGACCCCTCCCAAAGGCTCGGTCGCGACATGCAGACCCTCCCCCTTCCCGACCCCGATCACCGCAGGACTCGTTACAATATTACGACTCGCAAGGGCCACGGCATGCGAGAGGAATAGACCATTGGCAGAGATACGAGCCCCGATTCGCGGTGAAGCCGGACGAGGATGCCGATGAATTCTTGCGGAGGATGCACGAATACTGCATCTCCAGGAAGCTTACGGAGGAAGATCTGATGGACGCTCTTCCCGAGGCTTTCACCGGTGACGGGCTTTTATGGTTGAGAGTAGAATGAGAGGAATGGAGCTCGTACGAGGAATTCGTGTTCTACTTTCCGGAACGCTTCGGCCATGGTGACCTGCAAGAACGTCTGAGAAAGGAAATAGAACTCCGCACGCAGGGGCCAGGAGAGCCTATGGCGGAGTTCATCGTGAAAATCCGGACCCTCTTCAACCACCTGAGCCCACCGTTGAGTAAAGAGACTCAACTGGATATATGCTGCGAGAATCTGCACCCGGATTACGCCGAGCACATCGAGCGAAAGGATGTGAGCAGCTTCCTCGATCTCCAGCGGCTGGGACGTAGTCGCGAGATATTTTGGGGAAAGGCGAAGGCATACCGGGCACCGCCGAAAAAGGGTCTGACATTCGTGCCCTCGGCATCGTATGAACAGCGTGGCCGGGAGGCCCGTATGAAAATAGCCGCCCTGGAGGAACCAGAGGAATACGAACCCGCCGAGTATGAAGAGGACTACCCCTCTCCCCCGCCTACTCCTCCATCACCGAGCCGAACCCCTCGCCAGAACCCCTCCGACTCAGCCGCGAAGACCAAGGGTCGTAGCGGCTACCCCAAGAAGGCGAAGCAGACTCCGAAACCCCCATCCCCACCTAAACCCCCATCCGCCCCTTGCTCCCCACATACCTGAAAAAACCCGCCAGCAAAACCCCCCGCGAATCCCCCACGAATTCCCCAAAGCCCGTCTCAGAAACAACCTCGGCCCAGCAATCCTGAAGGACGTGGCCCGAGGTGTTACAACTGCCGGCAACCGGGACACCGCTACCGGGAGTGCACGCAGCTAATGGGCCGATTCTGCAGAATCTGTGGATGGCCCGGATGCGACGTGAATTCATGCCGTAATTGCGAACGGAAGCGTTCGGAAAACGCCCGGTCGGGAGGGCAGTAAGCCCCTGTACCTCCCGACGGTCGTTAAAGAAGGAGAACCTCCTTCAGATGCCCCGACCCGAGCCGTTGCCTGACTGTGCCATGACGGGCGTAGAACCAGCGCGGCAGGAAGAGTCCAACCCGCCCCCGACAGAAACCGAAACCGACTTGTTCCCGTGCGAACATATGGCTTCCCGAGAAGAGGACGGTGTGGCTGACCGCGAAGAAATGTTTATCGGACCTTTAAGTATGGATGCTCGCCCCCACTTATGGATTAACGTGGGTGGCGAACTCCTATTGGCGTTGGTAGACCCGGGATCTACGAAAACGTACCTCGGACTGGAGGTAGCAAGGAGGAGAGGACTCCTTTTGCAACCGATAGTGGAGGGCGTTCGGGTCGCCAACGGGACAGTAGTTCCGGTAGACGGGGCAGTCACACTGACCTTCGATCTCGCAGGAAAAGTGCAATCCCTCCAGGTACGTGTAGCCGCGTTAGGCTACGAATTTGTTATGGGGATTGACTTTTTGAGATGGTTCGGAATGCGGGTGGATTACAAAACGGATACGTGGTCCCTTCACGGTGGTCCGGAGCGTAGCTTCGCGACACCGGGTGGGCCACGTTGGAGCATCCCCGCATTCCCCGAGGCTGCAGGCTTGGAACCTGCCTCGGTCTCGGCCAATAGACGTCTAGAGTCCCTTCTGGACGAGTTAGTATCTCCCTCACAGGACGGACAGTTATGACGAACGAACCTGACGCAACATTACATCGACGTGCAAGGGCACCCCCGATCCGACAGAAGCCCCGTACAATTTCCCCGTACCTCCTCCGAATAGCCCAAGCCGAAGTCGATAAGATGGTCCAAGAGGGAGCGATCGAGAGGACGAAGAGCTCTTGGCTGAGTAACCCGGTGATCGTCCCGAAGCCAGGCGGAAAGCATAGTTTCTCCATTGACTATCGCGACGTGAACCGGGTAACATTGAAGGACGCCTATCCTCTTCACAATATGGATCGGCTGATGGATGATGGATCAGCTCATCGATCCGGCATGGGAGCCCCATGTCTTCGCGTATCTCGATGACGTGATCATCGCCACCGACACCGAAGCTGAGCACTTCGAGTATTTGAGGAACGTCGTGGAAGTCTTCCGAGCCGCGGGGCTCACCATCAACCGGGAGAAAAGCGAATTTTTCTGCCCGGAAGTAACGTATCTAGGATACGCTATCGGCCGGGACGGATTGAAGGCAGATCCGGAAAAAGTTGCCCCTATCCTAGCATACCCTCCACCCAGGACCCTTCGGCAATTACGCCGTTTCCTGGGAATGGTAGGGTGGTATGCCCGATTTTTACCCACCCTTTCGCGGGATAAAATTCCCCTGACCGAGCTCCTGAAAAAGGATGTTCCCTGGAACTGGGGGACCGAACAGCAGGAAGCCTTCGAGTCTCTCCGCGAAGCCCTAAGTCAGACCCCTATCCTAGCCCGTCCCGATTTCACCCGCCCTTTCGTCCTCCAGACAGCCGCCAGCGACTCGGCCGTGGGAGCCGTCCTGACGCAGGAATTCGACGGTGAAGAGCATCAGATCGCGTTTGCCAGCAGGGTGCTGAGTAACGCAGAACGCAAATACACCGTCACAGAGAAGGAGTGCTTGGCGGTAATCTGGGCAGTGAGGAAGTTTCGACCGTACATCGAAGGCACTCACGTTACCGTCATCACCGACCACAGCAGTCTCCAGTGGCTACGGAATCTAAAGGACCCTTCGGGGCGATTAGCCCGGCGGGCACTCTCGATGCAAGCATTGGACCTGACGATCGTCCACAGGAAAGGAACCCTTCATGTTGTCCCTGATGCCCTTTCCCGCATGTACGAGGATACCGACGCGGCCTTAGCCGTGCTCGGAGAAAGTACCGACCCCTGGTACCTGGACAAGGTACAAAACGTCCGTGAATTCCCATGGAAATACCCAAGCTGGAAACTCAAGGACAACAAACTGTACTACCATCGGCCGCATTCGATCATCGATCCCACGATTGTGGACTTGGATGCCTGGAAGCTTGTCTTGCCGGCCGAGACTAGGCCGCGAGCAATGGAGGATGCCCATCAAGGACCCCAGGCTGGCCACCTGGGTACTGATAAGACGTATCAACGGGTCATCCAGGATTTCTTCTGGCCAGGCATATTCCAAGATGTAGCACGATACGTGGCGCGTTGCCCCGTATGTCAACTCCACAAGGTTTCGCAGTTACCCCGGTCCGGCCTGATGCGAGAGCGCACCACGGAAGGTTCATGGTGCGTAGTCGCTGCCGACGTGATGGGTCCGTTTCCCCCCCAGCAAAGCTAAGAACCGTTACGTCGTTGTCTTCCAGGATGTCTTCGCGAAGTTCGTGGAGGCTAAGGCGCTCGGTAGTGCTACCGGCGCTACAATAATGCAGGCATTCGAGACTCTGGTGGTCAACCGGTACGGTTGCCCACAGTACTTCCTGACCGACAACGGGACGGAATTTGTCAACACGCACGTAACGCGATATTTGGATGAGCTTGGAATTCACCAGACAACGGTGCCGCCTTACCATGCGCAGGCAAACCCGGTTGAGCGAGTCAACCGGACTCTGAAGACGATGATAACATCGTACGTGGAAATGGATCACCGAGACTGGGACGCACATCTGCCGGAATTATGCTTCGCGATGAACACGGCCGTGCAGTCCTCCACCCAGATGACCCCCGCATTTTTAAATTTTGGCCGAAACCCCCGCCCAGCCTCCGAGACGAAACCCCTGAACCCCCCAAATTAACGCCAGGAGACCCGGAAGTTTGGTCTAATCGGATGCAGCGGTTACCTTTGCTGCACGACTGGGTTCGGAAGAACCTAGAGGCCGCCGCGAAAAGGCAGGCCAAATACTACAACAGGAACCGAAAAGATACGAGGTATCAAGTGGGAGATGTAGTTCTGCGGAAGAACCGAGTTCTGTCATCAGGAGCGCAGAACTTCGCCGCCAAATTGGCGCCGCGGTATAGCGGCCCCTTTCGTATTCTGGCGGTGCACTCCCCTGTAGTATATGAACTCGAGGATCCGACGAGTCGTCGCAACCCTCGGGTTCACATCAAGGATCTGAAACCCTTCCGGGACCCGCAAGGAGTCCCAATCTCAGAAGACGAGGCAGTCCCTGACCCAGCGATCGCCGGCCCGAGGAGGCCGCGATCACCAGATACAGCAGCCCCAAGCCCAAAACGGCGTCGCCGTAGCGGGCTACGCCCCCAACGTTCAAAGAGGGTGGAGCTCTCCGACGCCCACCTCTTCGACCTGATCTCTCGGTTAGAACGACAAGAACGGTACGATCAGGGACAGACTCGCGCTTAGTAATGCTTGCTTTATGTGCTAACCCTCGCTTTGTGTGTGCCTTATTTGCAGCTTGCTTCAAGAGAAATGCCGAGGAAGACCGTACTCACTAGGCCGCCGTATAGACGGCCGCTAGGAGAGCTGGTAGTCCCCCCGCAATTTTTGCTGGGGGAGACCGAGGCAAGATACCCTCGCCCATCCTGCCACGTGGTGGAGGGATGGCGCGAGGACTACCGTACCACGTGGTACACCTTTGGTAGGGAAGAGGACGAGACACCCCCGGTCGCAGCAGCCGGGGGCCTACTGCTCCAATTCCCGAGGGCCGGGCGCCCGAGACGGGGTCCAAGCGGCAAGAAGCCGCACGGAGCCCCGAGGAGGGTCCCCAGCCTGTCGGAGCGAGAATATCCGCCCCTCCTCCCAATTCCCCCTTCCACATCCCTGCCCCCCAGTCCCCCCTTGACGCCTTCCCCTCCCCCGCTCCCTAAGCCTGTCCCAACCCCCGCTCCCTGGTCAATCCCAATCCCGGGGATGGCGGCCCTAGCGCCGCAATCCCCCCTCCCTCGAAGCGGCCCTTCCAAGGCCACCTTGCGGCGACGGCAACAGCGGGAGCGGGCTCTCGCCGCCGCAGCCGTCGTCGCGGGAACCGCTACGAGCCTCTCGGCCCAGGCCGAGAGGACTCCTCGCCGCGCTACACACCCCGCCCCTAAACCCACGCACCTGCCCGTCCCTCTCCTCCGCCCCTCTCCAGTCCGATCCTCACCCCCCATCCCCGCCCTCATGTCCCTTCACATCCCCCCCCCCGCGCATATTCCTCAATCCCCCTACCGTCCCTACTCCCGCACCGCCGCCCGGTCGCATCGGGATTTCCCGATGCTGGGCGTGCGGCCAAACCGGCCATCGAGCCGCAGAGTGCCCCCGAGCCCTGGAGAAGAGACCCCATCCCCCTCGTTAAATCTCCTCTCCAAATTCCCCCTTCCCCGTCCGATGTCCCACACCCAAATCCAATCCTGATGCCCCAAATTCCCCCGTCCCCTACCGATGTCCCATACTCAAAACCCTATCCGGATGCCCCTAATCCTACTCCCACCTATTGTTGTCCCAAACACGATATCCTAGACCCCAATGCCTGGCTCTGGAACAGCTTCACGAACGGCCAAGGAAGCCGTGACGAAGAGGAATCCAGCGACCAGCGAGTGAACGTAGTCATCTAGAGATTAGCTACGGTGAACGGCCAAGGAAGCCTCGCCGGAAGTCCCAGCGAACATCGAGATACTCATCCGATGGCGAAACTACAGAACGACTGACGACAGTACCTGAGTATGCGACGAACGACTACCAGTAGGGCAAAGTCATCGCAAAGACTCAATAAATTAAGGTAACGAGTCTGTGATTTAATTATAGGAGATTTATCACTTCAGTATTACGAGTAACTCCAGCCAGCGGATATCATGAGTAAATGCCGCCAGTCCAGTACTCAAGTACACCTTTCCTTAAAATACCCCTTCCGACCTCCTTCCCTGAAGTAAAGAAAGTAAAACTGAATAACCGCTCTTGCAGGAAAAGAGGGGAGTACTCCAGTGTAAGCAGAGGGGAGTTGTGACGTTGCGTCACAAGGGAAGTAGAGAAAAAGCCCGCGTGATTACGCTCGGGCTGAGTCTCCGCCACGCACCTTTATTGAGAAAATTTCACTCTTAATTTTAAGGTATTTTTAAGAATTTCTTTATGTAGAAGCTGCGACACAATCCCCCCCGTCCTTCCCGCACCCCCCTTATCGAGATCGCGACGCGACCACGTCGGCCCGGTCGTCAACTTCGAGATCCGGCAACGCCATCTCCCAACGACGCGGACAGTGGACTGGCCGCCCGAGGGCATCCAGCTGCCATATCCCGAGTCTCCGGCCTACCGCGCGTCAGGAGAGACTGCAGCTCTCGCGCGGTATGGCTGGCGAGCGCCGTATCGACTGGGGCGCTCCACGACTCGGGAGGGAAAAGATTCACCGAGGAGATCGACCGAAAGGGCGAGCCACGTGGATTGCGATCCAAAATCAATAGGAGGTCCGTCGTCTGGCACGGGATTGGGCGAAAGGAGGAAGCCGGCCGGCGTGGACCTTCACTTAGTCCTGGAGCGTGGTCGAGCGAGGTAGAAAAAAAGACACGGAAAATCAAAGCGAGCACCCGAGCACTCGTCTCGATTGGAAAGGAAATAATAAATTACCAGTGGATTGGGGAAGACTTCCCAGCGAAACTGTAAGTTTTTCCTCTTTTCTCTCTCGCAAGAGCGGCTAGCGTGAGCCGTTAAAGCCAGTTCGGGGAAGTCTTGTCGCACGTGCGACCATTGAAAATTCGTTCCCTTCACCCTTACCCCGTCATTCCCGATTGTCGTCCCGATTCTGTGCGCGTCGCTTTAGTCTAATGTGAAGTAGATTTATGAACGAAAAATCCGTGCGAGTGATTCGGGCCATTACCCGAATATTACTGTATTAAATATCGAATGAAGTATAAAAAGGTGTTCGTGGCGGATCCCCGGTGCCCCCCGTGAGAATTTTCCCTCGCGCGCGCGTAGCCGCGGCCAGCCTCGTGTAGCACGGCCGTCGGCCGAATCGCGTGATATTGCCGCGAGAGTAAATCGTGGCGCGATAAAATCGCGCAATTAGTATCTTGAATTTTTTTGGTTTTAGCGTATTATTAATTTGAGTCATATAAAATAACGTTTCAAATAGTCGTGGTCCAAGAAGTGGCCATTGTGTTCGAGAACCCCGTCCGTCCCCAGATACCCTGAGACGTCCCTATTTCAAGTTGTACCGAGTCTCTCGCTTGCCGGCCGAAGGCCGCGTTTGTTTTGGTTTTTTTCTTTCGGCTTATTCCGAGATTGAGTACGCGTTTAGAGCGTTGCCCGAGAAAGGCTGGCGCCCAATATAAACTTATTGAATTTGTGTAAAATAAAATATTAAACTGGTTGAGAAATAGCGTTGGAACGTCGCGTGTCCAGTAACCTGTCAAGTTAGATTCAAAATTATTATTAGTGCGGAAATCTTTAAATTATATCGAGTCTTCTTTCAGTATTGGTTTTTGTAATTTATCACTTAATAACTTCTGTTTTTTTTGTATCGAGAGTTCATTTCTTTATTGATGTAAAATACATACTATTTGAATTTTTCTAGTTGTCGACCCCTCAAGTTTCTCCTTCCCCCTCCCTCCGCCTACGTTAACACGCGATACCCGTCATACTATATACATGAGAAAAAGTGTTGAGTGATACATAAAAGGACGTATGTAGTGTATGTTACGATACGACCGAGGGACTTTACTCGATCCATCAAATCGACGACTGTGGAATAATTTTCGTAGTAAAAAAATCGTTCTGAAATTCGGTCGAATTGTGAGATCTCAAGATTGAGTAGACGAATCGAAAAAAGACCCGAACAAAATCGATAGAAAAATATCATATTTCATTGGTAAAATGTCATTAATTCCGATTCATCGCCGCGTTTTCGCGTACTATCGAATCAAAGTTGAAACGTCGCACAGTAGGAGAAAAGCCCAAAAACCTGGCCAAAACCTCAAATGACCTTTGACGGGAATGAAAATTGGCTTACAGGGGTTTTCAAGGTCGCTGATTACGAATCTGAAAGCCAAATTATCGTAAACAAAATGGCCGATCCAATATGGCTGACATGAATGTTAAAAAGTTGCCAGATGTCGACAAAAGTTGGTATTTACGGGTTTTCAAGGTCGCTGATTACGAATCCGCAAGCCAAATTATCGTAAAAAAAATGGCCGATCCAATATGGCCGACATGAACGTTAAAAAGTTACCAGATGTTGACAAAAATTGGTATATGCGGGTTTTCAAGGTCGCTGATTACCAATCCGATATCTATTGTTTATAACTTGCAACAAAGAGCTTACAGCAAATTGTTATAAACAAAATGGCCGAGTATCCTGCTAAATAGATAAATTAATATATTTAAAAAAATCATCATAATAAAATAAACGTGAACAGTGTATTCTACGCAATTATTATTTTTATTTCCAAAATACATACGGAACGTTTCAAAAATAGAAAATTTTATTCTTAATCAAAATCGTAATCGGAGTCGGAGTCGGAGTCAGAATCATTATCCGAGTTTGTATCTATTACAACTCCCGGCACGGCTTCAATCTCGGCGCAAAATTCGTCTGCTGCAGCAGTCACTTTAGGAGCGATCAAGATCGCTACAGCTTCCGGCGACAAACTCTTCAGCTTCTTCTGTGGTAGTCTTCTGACACTTGAAATGTGCGGATCAGAAGTAACTAAGAGCCGATGAAAAACATCTTCCATAGTTTTAACCCTGGAACTTTTTCGCGCAAAATCTTCTCGATATCGTTTGATGTCTTTGTTTCGAGCTTCCTGAGCATCTTCGGATAATTGGCCGATTGGTAATAGAGCATGAGTTATTATCACTGGACCATGAATTAATAGTTTGTGCACCGAAGTAGGCATGGAGTACCAAGGGTATAATGCAACGGTCTTTCTTGCCGTTTCAATAGCATACTGTTCAAATCTTTCACAGTTTATCTCGTGGCCACACGATATAACTTGTGGGATTACGTACAAGCGTTTAATAACTTCTTCGTTGACCCCCGTTATCGCAGCGGAAACCGTCGAATTTTCAAAGAATCGCCGAGCTGGGTTGCCATCATTGCTGCTGCCGTATCCAGGCTTTGGGCGATCGATATTTAGACCCAATTGCTTCTTGAATCCTTCTTGAATGGCCCTCTTGCGTTCCTGGGTAATTTTTTTTTCTTCGGCACTTCGAGCTTGCCATTTTTTAATGCCGAGTTTGTAAGACACGTGTAAGCAATACTCGAAGCACCGTATCCACGCATGCAGCGTCGACAATCCGAACTTCAAATTTGTTTCATTGATTTCCCTTTGCAATACAGTGTCGATGGCATTAAAATCTTTGCTGGTTGCTCCACACAAATAGCACCGTTGAGCAGATTTCGTCAATGATACAGCGTTGCAAACTTTACCATCTATCATGGTGAACAACAACTTGTACATTACGGAGATTTCTTTTCCATCTATTACACTTTCGAATGGACGAAGTGACTTTATTTGTTCTTCAACAATTTGGACTTCATTAAGTGTTGACTCTGTGTCTTCGCGTAGAAACAGTAGTCTAAGCGGTCTACAAAATCGTGGAGACGAGGGTCTGGGGTTCTTCCAAACAACTATTTCTTCCTTCGATTGTTGATCATAACACACGAGTTGTAATGGCACGACTGAAGTAAAGAATACATGCGCATCAGATTTGCTGTCATCACTGAACGTCTGCTTATATTCACTTTGCCCAGAACTTCCATCGCAACCCCACTTGCAAATCAAGTCCATTTTACGAACATTATCTGGAGTCAATCTTTGAATGAGTACATTTTGGACGAGTAAAATACGTTCAACTGTATGATCTAATAGTGCCTGTAGTTGGACTTCTGCACTACTCTCTGTAATCCTGATTGCATCACGTGGTGGATAACAACGCTTTTTTGCTTTCATCACTTTTTCGTAAGACGGATATAGCTTACAGTTATTTTCCTTCCCTAATCTTCTCATTCCCTGGTAAGTACTCTTGGAGAATTTATATTCAATCATAGCGGAAAGTGCAGCCTCTTCGGATAAAGTAATTTCATCCGTTGCTGAGTAAGCTTTAGGATACTTGGAAGCTCTTAAAGGACTCGTCATTGTTACGTCCTTAATAACTTTTGCGGCGTCGGATTGTCCTGAAGAGCGAAGGCTCATCTGAGTAGCGTATGCTAACTCGACCGAGTTGAACGATGTACGAATATCTTGGGTCTTCCTTCGTTTAGATCTTTCACTGGACATTGTAAACTCAAGGGACGGGCGGCCGCCCGTATTACCCGGGCTTGTTACTACAGTGTCTGTAGGTGCGGCAAAACATACCTGCTTGCTAAGCCATTCACCGTTATTCTTGAAAAATACACAGGATTTTCTGTGAGCTTGTTGCCACCTCGTTCTCATTTGATTGAAGAGTATCGAAAAAGTCTGTTTCGAGTCCTCAGGCACTACAACTGTACGTCCGGTGTCCTTGGAAATTTTTTCTACCATAAATTCGATCAAGGAAGCGAATTTATCGGATAAATGCTCGCTGATTATCAGAAATACTTCTTTCCTTGTCAGCACCAATTCTTTGTAACCGGATCCTGTAATAAAGACATAAAATTGTAGAAAATTGGTGTTAAAGGAAAAGATAAAATTTTCAATTAATACAAAAACTTGAACAATGTACATTATTTTACCAAATAAATAACCGCAATAATTGAAATAATTTTAAGAAAATTAGACAGAAAATATTGACATGGATTTGGTTAAATGAAAGCTTTGCTTACTATATAATATATATATATTCAAATATTTTATTCGAATGTTATAACATTTCATTCATATTTAAGAAATTTTTATGTGGTTGATTTTAATATGTATATATATATATGCATACGTATATGTCATAATTAAATCACAGAAAATTTATATATATATATATATATACACATACATATATATTAAAATAATTTATTTCAAGCGTATAACAGCCGTCTTGTCCGTTATGATGCTACTTCACCCATTCTCAGGTAGAGGCGCAGCGGCTGCTCAATAGTGCCGCGTGCACGCTCGGCTACCGCACGATGCGAAAAAAATCATAACGGACAAGACGCACGTTTTCCGCAGGTAACTCTTGTAAATTTCGAAAGCTTATACATTAAACTAAAGGCCGAGACTAGGAGCTTTGGAAAATGTGACAAAATATATAACTTTTCGGACCGTTGAAAATATAAGTTTTCAAAATTATTCAATTTTATTTATGCCGAAGGCTATACTACATTTCAATCATTTATACATAAACTTTCGATTCAACCGATGTAAAAACATGTTCTACATACCTCCAGAAGTCGTATCCATGTTGCAGAATTGAAATTAAACCCGTCACTTTAAAGTTATGGGTTTTTGAAGTCAGCGTTATTTTCGTCTGTTCAGCGCGTGACACGTACACTCTTCACGAACACTCACTGCCAACTGACGCTGCGGCGCAGGTATACACTTAAAGGGCTTTCCCTTCCACAATAGAATGCAGTTACTAGTCCTCTACCTGAATGACTACTCAACTGACCCTATTTCGAACATTTATTTTTTGGGGTTTTGGCCAGGTTTTTGGGCTTTTCTCCTACTGTGCGTCGTCTGCTAAAGCCCGTCTTACTGTATAAAGAGTCGCGGCATATCGTTGGTGTCGGTGGTGCTCATAAGCAGTCGTGTCGCATCGAATCAGTGGTGTGGAATCGAATTTTTTTTCGTCGCTTGGCGTCAAGACCCTGCCGCATCTTTTGATCGGAATTTGAATGGTATGGAAGGACGCACATGGCTATGATAATATTTTCTTTGGTTTTTTCAAAGCCATCAAGATTGTTTCAAATGGAATGGCATACTTTTGCCCCTTGCACATTGTAGCCGGCATCCGAACGAATTCAACCATGTAACATAATACAAATATGACCTTCAACCCACACATTTTGAATAAATTGAAAGAAATTGAAAAATTCAACGAATTTTTGTCAACTTTTTATTGTCAACGCTAAGAGTTTCACGGAATTTTGTAATCACATTGAGGTAAACAGAAACTGTTGGAAAATGATTGTGATCAGAAAATCGGTCTTCGTACAGCCGTACTGCTTCTCTTATGTACTGTCGATTTTCTCCATAAATTGAAACAATGTCGATCTTTTCTTCCTTCGAGTAACGCATTGTGAATCATTCATCGATAAACTGATAGATTTGAAAATTTGAGAAACTTCCGAAATCTGATAGAAAGAAGGTAATGAGAGTAATAAGTAGCTGATAAATACGATTGTATACATACAAATATGTGAAGGTGTTTCGTAAATCTTCTGTTATCACCGAACCTGTTGCTCTGTTGGGTTATTGGGGTACATTCGAACGTAACCCAGCTTACAGAAATCATTTAGCGTAACAGAAGTGAAGAAAAAAACTCTTACACGTTGAATTATAATTCATTCAATATTTCTGGGTTGAAGTTCATTCTATGTTACATGATTGAATTCGTGTGGATGCTGGCTACAGTGTGCAAGGGGAAAAAATATGCTATTTCATAAAAATAAAAAATTGATGACTTGAGAAAACTTGAAAAAACAAAAAACATGTATATTATGATAGGCATGTGCGTCCTTCCAAACCATTCAAATTCCGAGATGTACATACTTCGTATTTGCAAATCCAACAGAGATATTCTGGTGTTCTGTTTCTTGTAAATGAACCTGTACATGTACAAACCTTTTTTGTGTGCAAAATTCATTCGTCTTCAAGTATGCACAGTTAGATATTTAAAAAATTCTTTGGTTAAATCGTTTCTTCTAAAACGTATAACGTTGAAGTTTTCATCGGTAGAATGCAACAGAAATGAATTTCTTTTAATTTTTCAATTTTTTTGGGCATATTTGAGCTACTTCAACCCTATTAAAACGTGGTTGAGTTAAAAGCTGCGGGTTTTGCCGCGAAATCTTTCATTTGAAACGTTAAAATATATATATATATATATATATATATATATTATCGTTGAAAATGCCCTATTTTTGTAAAAAAAATACCCTATCTTTATTTTTGAAATCCACCATTTTTTTAAATCCCCTATTATACTACGACGTCTCGTTCTCGATGATTATGTATAGTAGCGTCAGCTATGCTCATATCCACAACGTTTAGAGTGTTTTTTAAAATTCCCGCCACAGCACGGCCTGTGTCCGGCGGTGGCGCGGTCTGTCCTATATCCTCATATCGTTTCGTCGTGCTCAACGAATTCACACACGAATAGAGTGTCGTTAAACAATTTATCTTATAAATTAGTGGGGAACGACAACAATGGGAAAGGAAGGAAAAAACGCAAGCGTTCTCGATCGCCTTCGAGAGAGCAGAGACGGGGTGACGCAAAAACCGAGGCAGAATTGCAAAAAATGGAAGAAGAGATACATAACCTCACAAAATTGGTTACAGATTTAATTTCACGGAGACGCGAGGAACATCGAGCGGAGAAATCTTCAACGGACGGGAACACAGGTAAAAAATAATAAGAAATTAATTTGTTTTTTTTTCCATACGAAAAAAAAAACAGAGAGCAAGTTCCACACGAACTTTGCCTCCCAACAAGGGGAAAGAACAACAAGTTCGCTAAGTTCTACACGAGCGAGATAGAAATATATATATTTCAAAGCAAAGAGGAAGAAAAAGACTCAAAAAGAGAGCTGTGGCGAGGTTATGAGTAATGAGGAAATTCTCAATCTTCTGGGAGACGATCCAATTGCAGTCCAGGGCGGAATAATCAAGCTACACCCAGAGATAAAAAAATCGCTGGGAAGCCTGGATGAAAGAAGGGCTTTCTGAAGACAATAGAAAAAGTCTGACGAAAAAATACTCGCGCAAGGGTGATTTATATGCAGAACCCCCTAAAGTTAACCCGGAAATTAGCGCAGCAATGACGGACATTGCAAAGAAGAGGGACGATCATTTTGTCTAGACACAGGAATGTGTTGGCACTGCCATAGTATCGCTGGGGACATCGGTCTCTCTTTTAATCGACGACTCCGATAACGAGGTGGATCAGATGAAACTTATCGAACTTCTCGGTGACACGGGAAAATTATTGGCGGACGTATTTCATCAACAGTCCGTGGGGAGAAAATCGTTCATCACGCCGATGCTGAAAAAAAGCGTTAAGCCAGTTGTGGAAACTACTCACGCGGATGAATGGCTTTACGGACAGAAATTAGCTGACCAGATCAAAGAGATTTAAACGATCGAATCGGCATGCCGGGTCCTCAAGGCCCCTGATAAAAAGCTAACCCACAAGAGACAAAGTCAGGGAAACTGGAGAGGCCCGTCTGCTCAACGCCGACAGACGGGCGGATACCAGAGGAGACAATTTATTCGATTCAAACAGAGGGCCCCATACCGATCAACCCAGTCGAGTCGAGACAAGAACCGACCGACGAAGGAGCCGTCGAAGAAGTAGAAGAGGGAAAAAATATCGGAGGACGATTGATCCTGTTTATTAATGAGTAGGAAAATATGACGAGCGACCAATTTATCATAAATTGCATTACGGGATACAAAATTCCGTTTGAAAAAACCCTGTACCAAACCGGGCTCCCTCAACATCGGAAATGGAAATGTGGAGAGCTCGAGTCATTAGAAGTCGAAATCGAAAAATTACTACAGAAAAACGCAATTGAAAAATGCGAACATTGCGACGGACAATTTGTGTCTCCAATTTTTTACTACCCAAACCGGGATGGCTCAATTTGCTTTATATTAAATTTAAAACAATTAAACAAGTTTATTGAAGCACCTCACTTCATAATGGAGGATATTCGGTCAGTTAGAAATCTAATAACTTCCAACGCATTTATGGCATCGCTTGATCTCAAAGATGCATACTTTTCAATACCCGTGCTCAAAGAAGATCGAAAATATTTAAGATTCTTTTTCAAAAAAAAACATGTACCAATTCCGGTGTTTACCATTTGGTTTGTCTACAAGCCCGTACGTCTTCACGAAAGTGATGAAACCCGTAATGAATGTGCTGAGGAGTAAGGGCTTTCTGTCTACTATATACTTAGACGACATGCTGTGCATAGGGAACAATTTCCGAAATTGCTAGGAAAACGTGCTCTAATCGAAAAAATTATTGGAAAAACTGGGGTTTGTTATAAATAAGAAGAAAATCTCATTAACCCCATGGCAAAAATGTAAATTTTTGGGATTTATAATTAATTCAACGGATTATACAATAGAGCTGACGGATAGAAAAAAAAGAAAATTAAAAAACTACTCAACGATTTTACAGTAGGAACACAATGTAAAATTAGAAACTTTGCACATTTTTTGGGAGTGCTAAACGCGGCGTGCCCTGCAGTTGCATACGGGACTGTTTGTTGTAAGACTGAAACGGGAGAAATTTCTCGCATTAATAATTAACGACCAAAATTACGAGGCGCGTATGATAATGCGCAACAAGCTCAAAGAAGATTTAAAATAGTGGAGGATAAATAGCCAGGTCGGGGTAAATCCAATAAGAACGTGTAACTACAAAATCGAGATTGTCTCAGACGCCTCTCTTACGGGTTGGGGGGCTCACTGTAATGAACAATCGGCAAACGGATGGTGGAATAATGAAGGAAAGAAGCGCCATATTAACTATCTAGAACTCTCAGTCGCTTTTCTCGGTCTTTAAAGTTTTGCACGTCAATTACACGATTGCGAGGTCTTACTTAGACTGCATAATACGACGGCCATTGCGTATGTAAATAAATTTGGAGATGTGCAATTTCCAATTCTGAGCGATCTCCCACGCCAAATCTGGGCATGGTGCGAAGAAAGAAGAATTTGGTTACACGCTTCCTATATCGCATCGAAAGAAAATGTCTATGCTGATACTGCCTCACGAATCACAAACACAGATACAGAGTGGGAACTGTCGCAAGAAGCGTTCGAAAAAATTGACAAAAAGTTCGGGTCGTTTAGTATTGATTTATTCGCCATAGATGCAAACAAAAAAGTAAACAAAATTTGTTCGAGGTTCCCAAATCAAAATGTGTTTAGAGTCGATGCATTTATGGTATCGTGGGCAAGAGAGAAACCATACGCATTTCCGCATTTCGCTTTAATTCTATCGACTCTTAAAAAACTTATCGCCGATAAAGCTGAGGGCGTTGTGTTAGTACCATATTGGCCGCCTCAATCGTGGTACCCGCTTTTCACCTCGCTGCTCAGGAAGCCTCCGATTGTTTTTAGACCGAGTAAAAAACTATTGGTATCCCCTTGCAGAGAGAGGTCTCACTCATTAGCGAGGACGCTTTCGTCGGTGGCGGGGCAATTGGCAGGCAGGCTTTTCTAAAAAAAAGGGACTGGCGGAAGAAGCAGCTGGCATAATGATGAATTCACTTGCTGATTCGACGATGAGGCAATACGAATCATCGCTTAAACAGTGGTCGATATTTACCCAGGCAAATAACCACGACGTATTTCACACGGATAAGTTTAAAATAATCGAGTTCTTGACAAAACGCTTCAGAGAAGGAGCAGAATATGGGACATTAAACTCCGACAGAGCTGCGATTACGTTAATAATGTCAGAAAATTTCTCCAGAGACGTAATGATAAGTCGCTTTATCCGCGGTGTCTTTAGACAAAGATCAACGAAGGCAAAATATTCAACGACATGGGATATTGATCCAGTTTTAGATTATATTGAGAATGTGCCATCCGGAGTTGCCAAAAATTTAAAAGAGTTCTCGGAAAAAACAGTTTTATTACTGCTTTTGACAACAGCACATCGCTTACAAACAATGGCGCTGATCGACATACGCAATATAAGAAGAAACGAAAACCGGCATTGAAATAAAAATTCCAAAGCTGATTGAAACCTCAAAACCCGGAAAATATCAGCCCAATTTCATGTTACCATTTTTTGAAGAAAGAAAATATATATGTGCAGCGAGAGCGGTATTAGAATATGTAGAACGTACGAAAAATATTAGAAGAGACCGTACCAATTTATTCATCTCGACAGTCAAGCCACACAAACCTGTGACGGCACAAACTTTATCCCATTGGGTGAAATCTATTTGAAAAAAAGCAGGGATTGAGACGAGTACTTTTTCAACTTATAGTACAAAACATGCGACCATTTCAAGAGCGATAAGTACAGGTATTAGCATCAATACAATTAAACGTGTAGCCCGATGGTCAGAAAAGTCAAAAACATTTGCTCGATTTTATAACCGACCAATCGAAAACAGAAATGAAGCACTCGCTCTGTCAATTTTGAATCCATTAAAACCTTACGCCGATTGTACTTTGTGGAAAAAAAAAAAATTCTTTTCTTTTAACCCAAGCTTTAAAAATCTACACATAATTATCGACAGCGAGACGTCGTAGTATAATTATACGATCAAACGAGCCCGCCGACGGCGGGCGAAGTTCGATCGGGATTATACGAAGACGTCTCGTTCGAAGATGATTATCCCCCACCCAAATATCTTAACCCTAAGTTCCCGTAATCGTCTTGAAAAAAAAAATAAGGAAATCAGATGTCTAAACTATATGAGGATATAGGACAGACCGCGCCGCCACCGGACACGGGCCGCGCTGAGGCGGGAATTAAAAAAAACACTTCGGCGGGCTCGTTTGATCGTATAATTTTATGAGAATCCCTTATTTTTTTTTTTAAATCCCCTATTTTCAATAAAAATCGTTAATTTTTTCTATATGGCTTTCCATTTCAACGTCCAGTCGACCTTCGGACCAGTTTATTATCACAGGTGAAAAAAAAAAACAAACGGAGAGGCCCTTCAATCTTCATCTTCATAAATCTTTCAAATTCGGTATCTGGCTTTTTTTTACAAAGTGAGTATTCATAAGAGTTTTGATTTCTCGTAATTCACCCGCTGTATTGTAACGGGTCGGCATATGTAACAATAAAATTTATTTGCTCGGGACTCGATCAGTGAGGAAATTAATTGAGACTCTTTTTGTTTAGTGGTATATAATAATAAAATGTAATTTATTCAGCTTTAATGAATCGATATAATATAAAACGCTCGCTGTGTACAAGTGTTATGTGTTTTTTGTGTCGCTGTGGGTGTTTCGTGGGCTTAGTATACGCCGCTACTCCGTCGGTCAAATATTTCGATCGCGGATTGACTCGAATGACAAATGTGCTTGAACGCGATGGCTTTACCGTGGGTTGGTAATTCTCTTCCCCCTCTCCTATCATACTGTCACTTGCGGCATGGCATGTTGCGGCGCGCACCAGTGCAGCCAGATCGCGCGCAAAAGTTACCCCCTCTCTAGTCTTATGCGCGCCCATCACACAATCATAGTAGCGCGTGTCCGTTAGCGAGCGACGCTCGGACATCTTCAAAAAGAGCCGAGCGCGGTCGGCGTTTCCCGACCGCGCCTTCGGCAGCTACACCAATATATGGACGCTGAGCACGTTCCTATGCGGCCCAGCCGAAACGAAGGCTTCGAGGGGAAAAGCAATCTAAGCACGACTCGCGCGTGACGTCACCCGACGGCACGGGCGAGGCTTTTAGATGATTTCAATGCTTATTTAGCTCTTGATTCTCTGCGTTATTAATGTATACAAAAAAATGTATCTCACACTCTGATCGCTTATTTTTTTAGTTTTTACGTTAATTTAAATATAATAATAAATCTAAATTACAACGTATTTATCTTCTAAAAAATTGTTTACGCTTTACTCACACTCGCCCTTATGCCAAAAAAATTATAATTCATAAAAGTAAGCGAAAATATATTTATATTCGTATTATTATATTAAATCTCATACTTTCATCAAGCGATAAAGCATTATCCCCAAAAACAAGCCAATCATCCATCCGGCCGCGAATTGTCAGTACCAAAAAGTGCACATATTCTACAAGCGATGAGATGGTCCCGTTGGTAGTGTTCCTGGCTTCGGTCCGCAGGGGCGCGGGATCGTTCCCGCACTTAGTGTTTTTTTAAATTATCATTACCATTAATTCTTATTCGATTAGTAATTTTTATTAATTATCATTATTATTTTAATTAGTTATCTTTTAGTGTCGAAAAAATGGGGTGCAGCATCTGGGGCCGAACACTTTATCAGTTTTAATTCAAGCTATCCAGCTGGGTAGTCGCGGCATTTCCGCTGGTACGTGGCATAGGGGGAGCTCCGATATAGTAACACCGCCGAGACAGGCTCAATTTGCGAGCCATCCCCCTGTGTGGAAAGATACTCCTGCGATGTTGCCCCTGTAGTGGCTACACGTGCATCTTGAGTTACGTTTATGGTAGACGATGGTAGGATTTTTTATTATTTCCGTTATTATGTGTTGGTTTATTCTCATTGTCTATTCTCCCTTAATGATCACGCCTAATGCGTTCTCTGTCCTCATGCGCCCAATCTTGCGTCATAGAATCCATGTAGTTTTGATACTGAGCATACCAGTACGTCAGCGAAAAAAAATAAAAGATACTGGCGACGACGACTTTTGTATAAACAGAGAACACGGTTATAGTATTCTCAACTTTTTTTTCTGTCTTCTCAGCTATCAGTGAATTTGTCATGTGTAAGATGTTTAAAGAAGATATAACTTTTAGTGAAGTAGTCCCTCGTGGATTGAGCTTCAAAATGGCAGTGAAGTGCAATTGTGGTGTAAATCAAATAAACTCATGTCCTCTGATTGATAAGGCTTTTAAAATAAACCGTCGAATAGTTTTTGCCATGTGACTCTTAGGCATTAGTATGAAAGGAATCGCTCTATTTTGTGGCATAATGGATATTTATCAAGAATTTAGTAGAAATAGAGTCTATAACATCAAAGAAAACGCTAAGCGAGGTAATCCTCCGTCGCAATTGACTGTGTCCGAGGACGGAACGTGGAAAAAAGAGGTTTCTGTTCGCTGTTTGGCATCACTACGCTCATTGGAATATACTCCAATAAAGTAATTGACACGGTAGTGAAATCAAGTTTTTGCCAATCGTGCAATGTATGGAAAAGTAAGTCTGACAAAGTGGAATATGAAACTTGAAAGAGAAATCACGTGACGTATGCACAATAAATCATAGCGGTTCGGCTGGTAAAACGGAAGTAGATGCGGTGAAGGAAATGTTCGTGCGATCAATCTAAAAATTCCAAGTCATATAGAAGATATGTATGGGATGGGGATAGTAAAACATACAAAGCTCTTGGTATATTAATCGTTGCAAAAAAAGAATGCGCATGCCATGTACAAAAACGTATGGGGACGAGATTACGTAATGCGAATGAAAAGAACAAGGGCATCGGTGGCAAAAGATCTGAAAAATTGTTAGATAAAGTCATCAATGAACTTACTACATATTACGGCTTGGCAATACGCAGAAATGCAGGTTCAATGCCAGAGATGAAGAAAGATATATGGGTCACAAATTAAAAAATTTGAATTTCATAACAATGTATCGATCAACGTATATACCACCACGACCAAAAAGGACATTGTTCCAATACGCATAACTCAACACAAGAAGGAAAAGCACATTAATTTGCTGTACATGCGAGATATCGAGGACAGCAATGTGGGACACTTCGTATGGATCAAGAACCTGTCGAGACTCGTGAGGGCACAACTGACCAAAATGGAGCATGAAAAATACATATGCGATCGGTATGTAGTTAACATAATATACATATATGTAAATATCCATGCTAGACGAATTAAACAAAACAATCTTTATTTTTGCAGGTGTTTACACTACTTTGGATCAGAGGAGAAATTACAATCACATGAGGTCGATTGTGGAGCAATAAATGACTGTGCAATTCGACTACCAGATGACACCAATAAGTGGCTCCAGTTCAGCAACTTGAGCCGTAAAGAGCGACATTCCTTCATTGTGTATGCTGATTTGGAGTGTGTGCTGGCAAAGACCGATGGGGAGAACCTGGCGAAAGATATGTATCAACATCATGAAGTATTTAGTATCGGATATTACGCGTGCTGTTCATATGACGATTCATTATCTTCGTATCACTCACGCCGCAGTGCTGATTGCGTATCATGGTTTGTCGAAGAACTAAAAAATCTAGCACTGCGGATAAAAGAAATTTTCTGTGATAATGTACCAATGATATATTTAACACCTAGTGAGTGGGCTAGTTTTCGAGCAGCGACTCAATGTCACATATGTGAGAAACCATTTGCGCAAGGAGATGTACGCGTTCGAGATCATTGCTATCTGACTGGGCGCTATAGAGGCCCTGCCCATTCCAACTGCAACTTAAATTACAAACAGTCATTTTTAATTCCAGTAGTTTTCCACAATTCATCCTGTCATGATGCGCATTTTATAATCAAGGAAGTAGCCACAGCGTTCGAAGGAAGAACTGAAGTGCTTCCAATCACAAAGGAGAAATACATCTCCTTTACGAAGCATGTTGAAATTGAAGACGATTCAAAACACAATATCCAATTGCGCTTTATCGACTCATACAAATTCCTCAACACGAATCGCGATAAATTAGCATCATTCTTGACCGAGGACAAACTCAAAATTTTACGCACACAATTCCCAACTCTCTCGACAGACGATTTCAGTTTGCTGACGCGTAAAAGGGTCGTCCCTTATGAATATATTGACGACGTGACCAAGCTAGACGACACTTGCCTACCACCTCATGACGCATTTTACAGTTCCCTGAAAGATGCTACAGTATGTGAGAGCGAGTACGGAAATGCTGAGAACGTTTGGGAGCGATTCTCCATTCGAACGCTAGGTGACTATAGCGATTTGTACTTGAAGACAGATGTCTTGTTATTAGCCGATAGTTTCGCAAACTTTCGAAATACATGCGTAGAGAGCTATGGACTAGATCCCGCGTATTAGTACACATTGACGGGGTATACCTGGGATGCAATGTTAAAACACTCGAATGTCAAGTTTGAATTACTAACTGACATCGACTTGGTTTTATTCGTTGAGCGGGGTACACGCGGTGGTCTGAGTCAATGCTCCAACCGATATGCATACGCTAATAACAAGTACATGGCGTCGTTTGATCCATGGAAAGCATCATCATAATTGATGTATTTTGATGTCAATAATTTGTATGGATGGGCAATGTGTCAACCCTTGCCATATGCAGATTGTCGATGGGTCAACGACGTGTCCAATTTTGATCCATCATTCATCGCGCTAGGCTCACCTATAGGCTACATCCTTGAAGTCGACTTGGAAAATCCTCAATCTCTACGTGATGCGCATAAAGACCTATCGTTTTGTCCAATACATGAAAAACCGCCGGGTAAGCAGGGGGAAAAGGTACTAGCAACCGTCTGCGATAAAAAGCGCTACATCAAACACTACCGGAATTTGCAACAGCGCTTACGCCATGGACTTTATCTCATGAAAATCCATAGAGTCCTACCGTTTATACAATCGCCATGGCTCCGTTCGTATATCGAGTTAAATACACGGTTTCGAACGCTTGCCAAAAACGATTTAGAAAAGAATTTATTTAAATTAATGAACAATGCGGTGTTGGGCAAAACGATGGAGAATGAGCGCAACCATGTAGATGTAAAGCTTTTAACATACAGGGGGGGCAGGTATGGCGCGTAGGCAATGATTGCGACGCCAAACTTCCACAGCCAAAGTGTTTTTTCGGAAAACTTCGTTGCCGTGGAATTGCCCAATCTCGAGGTGAAATTCAACAAGCCGATATATGTGGGTATGTGCATACTCGACATACCCAAAACGTTCTTGTATGGATTTCATCACGAGTATATGGTACCTCTGTATCGAGATAAATGTAGTCTCATATATGACATTGAGAGCGATGATACATATGTCGATATGAGGCGAGACATTTCAAAATTCGATACAAGCGATTATTTGGCGGACAATAGGTATGGTATACCGCTTGTCAACAAGAAGGTACCCGGTCTCATGAAGGACGAATGTTATGGAGCAATTATGACCGAATTTATTGGACTTCGATCGAAAATGTACGCGACACGTATCGAGGGTAAGAAGGACACGAAAAAAGTTAAAGGTGTCAAGAGTAGCGTTGTGGCGAGGACAATTACGTTTGACGATTATGCTCAACGCTTGAAGGAAAATATTGAAATGGAGCGTAACCAAACATGCATTCGATCAAAATTACACGAAGGCAACACCATTGGCGAGATGAAAATTGCTCTGAGTCCTCACGACGATAAGCGGTATATCATACCTGGGACCTCTGATACCCTACCATGGGGGCATTATAGAATACCGTCGTAAAAAGCTTTGTAATTTTTTTTCTACAACCGTGATGTAAAATTGTGTACACTTTTTTGTGAATATCGATGTATAAAACTCGTGAAAATTATGTACATATTGTGTTCACTCGATGTAAAACTTGGTAAAATTATGTTTGTTGCTGTAAATATTTAATCGTGTAAGAATGGATTTATTATTTTCTGTAAATGAAGAAACGGACTTTTCATAATCCTATGTGTTTATTCACTGTATCCATCTCCTCGTACCCACGTTCCACGAAAAAACATGCATGAGGGGTTCAAAGAGTTTCGAGCGACTTTTTACGACGTTCATGAGACGTTTGAAGATGTTCGTGAGACGTTCAAGAGACTTTCGAAAACGTTCATAAGACGTTTGAAGACATTCGTGAGAGGTTCGAAGACGTTCAAGAAGGGTTCGTTTTAGAGACGTTTTAGAGACTTTTACAGACATTCACGAGGGGTTTGAAGACGTTTAAGAGATCTTTGACGACATTCAGAATCCTTTTTCAGACATTCATGAGGGGTTCGAAGACGCTTAAGAGACCGTCAAAGACATTCGCGAGTGGTTAGAAGACGTTCAAGAGGCTTTCGAAGACGTTCAATAGATCTTCGACGACATGAAAGTCTTCAGTTTATGGATGTCGTCGAAAGTCTCTTGAATGTCGTCGATGATCTATTGAACGTCTTCGAACGCCTCTTGAACGTCTGAAAAAAGGATTGTGAATGTCGTCAAAAGTCTTTTGAACGTCTTCGAGCCCTTCGTGAATGTCTTTGAAAGTCTCTCAAGCGTCTTCAAACCCCTCATGAATGTCTTCAAACGTATTATGAATATCGTCGGAAGTCTTCAGAACGTATTCGAAAGTATCTTGAACGTCTTTAATCCCCTCGTGAATGTCTTTGAAAGTCTCTTAAGCGTCTCTGAGCCCCTCATGAGTGTCTTCAAACGTATTATGAATGTCGTCAAAGATCACTTGAATGTCTTCGAACGTTTCTTGTACGTCTTCACACCCCTCGTGAATGTCTGTGAAAGTCTCTTAACCGTCTTTAAACGTATTGTTAAAGTCGTCAAAAGTCTCTTGAAAGTCTTCGAGCCCCAAGTGAATGTCTATGAAAGTCTCTCAAGCGTCTTCAAACCCCTCATGAATATCTTCAAACGTATTATGAATGTCGTCGAAAGTCTTTAGAACGTATTCGAAAGTGTCTTGAACATCTTCAAACCCCTCGTAAATGTCTTTGAAAGTTTCTTAAGCGTCTCTGAACCCCTCAAGACCGTCTTCAAACGTATTATGAATGTCGTCAAAGATCTCTTGAATGTCTTCGAAAGTTTCTTGAACGTCTTCAAACCCCTCGTGAATGTCTGTGAAAGTCTCTAAAACGTCGGCGAACCCCTCGTTGATGCCTTCAAACGTATTATGAATATCGTCACAGATCTCTTGAACGTCTTCGAACCTCTCATGAATGTCTTCAAACGTCTTCTGAACATTTTCGAAAGTCTCTTGAACGTCTCACGAACCTCTTCAAACGTCTCATGAACGTCGTACAAAGTGGCTCAAAACTATTTGAACCCCTCATGCATGTTTTTCGTGGAACGTGGGTACGAGGAGATGGATAGAGTGAATAAACACAGGGGATTATAAAAAGTGCGTTTCTTTATTTACAGAAAATAATAAATCCATTCTTACACGATTAAATATTTACAGCAACAAACATAATTTTAACAAGTTTTACATCGAGTGAACACAATATATACATAATTTTCACGAGTTTTATACATTGATATTCACAAAAAATGTAAACAATTTTACATCACGGTTGTAGAAAAAAAAAATTACAAAAGTTTACGACGGTATTCTATAATGCCCCCATGGTAGGGTATTAGAGGTCCCACGTATGATATACCGCTTATCGTCATGAGGACTCAGAGCAAGTTTCGTCTCGCGAATGGTGTAGACTTTGTGTAATTTTGATTGAATGCATGTTTGCTGACGCTCCATTTCAATATTTTCCTTCAAGTATTGAGCATAATCGTCAAACGTAATGGTCCTCGCCACAACGCTACTCTTGACACCGATAACTTTATTCGTGTCCTTACCCTCGACACGTGTCGCGTACATTTTCGATCGAAGTCCAATAAATTCGGTCGTTATTGCTCCATTACATTCGTCCTTCATGAGACCGGGTACCTTCTTGTTGATGAGCGCTATACCATACCTATTGTCCGCCAAATAATCGCTTGTATCGTCGTGCTTCATGTCGACATATTTATCATCGCTCTCAATGCCATATATGAGACTATCCGTATCGTTATACATGACTTTGCATTTATCTCGATACAGAGGTACCATATACTCGTGATGAAATTTATAGAAGCACGTTTTGGATATGTCGAGTAAGCACATACCCACATATATCGGCCTGTCGAATTTCACCTCGAGATGGCGCAATTCCACGGCAACGAGGTATTCCGAAAAACACTTCGGCTGTCGAAGTTTGGCGTCGCAATCATTGCCTCTGTGCCATACCTGCCCTCCCATTTTGTTTAAAGCTTTACATCTACATGATTGCGCACATTCTCCATCGTTTTGCCAAACACCGCATTATTCATTAATTTAAATAAATTCTTTTCGAAATTGTTTTTGGCAAGCGTTCGAAACTGCGTATTTAACTCGATATACGAAGGCAGCCATGGCGATTGTGTAAACTGTAGGACTCTATGTATTTTCGTGAGATAAAATCCATGGCGTAAGCGCTGTTGCAAGTTCCGGTAGTGTATGATGTAGCGCTTTTTATCGGAGACGGTCGCTAGTAGCTTTTCCTCCTGCTTACCCGGCGGTTATGTATTGGATAAAACGGTAGGTCTTTGTACGCATCATGTAGAGATTGAGGATATTCCAAGTCGACTTCAAGGATGTAGCCTATAGGTGAGCCTAGCGCGATGCATGATGGATTAAAATTAGACACGTCGTTGACCCATCGAAAATCTGCATATGACAAGGGTTGACACATTGCCCATCCATACAAATTATTGACATCAAAATACAGCAAGTATGATGATGCTTTCGATGGATCAAACGCCTCCATGTACTTGTTATTAGCGTATGCATATCGGTTTGAGCATTGACTCAGACCACCGCGTATACCCCGCTCAACGAATAAAACCATGTCGATATCAGTTAGTAATTCAAACTTGACATTCGAATGTTTTAACATTGCATCCCAGTTATACCCCGGCAATGTGTAGTAATACGCGGGATCTAGTCCATAGCTCTCAACGCATGTATTTCGAAAGTTTTCGAAAATATCGGCTAATAACAAGACAAATCTTCTTCAAGTACAAATCGCTATAGTCACCCAGCGTTTGAATGGAGAATCGCTCCCAAATGTTCTCAGCATGTGCGTACTTGCTCTTACGTTCTGTAGCACCTGCCAGGGAACTGTAAAATGCGTCATGTGATGGTAGGCAAGTGTCGTCTAGCTTGGTCACGTCATCAATATATTCTGTAACGGCTCTCCCCTTGTTACATTAAATTTATTTGGGTTAGGGACTCGATTAGGGAGTAAATTAATACAGACCTTTTTCGCATACAAGAAGTTGTGAATTTATTGCAATTTTTCTCCTTGGTCTCAATACAGTTTCTTTTGAATCCACCTGTACATTTGAATTTCGTCGCTGGTCGTTTCACTTGCCCGAGATTCTTACTTGTTTGTGTTGGTGTGTGTGTGTGGAGTCTCGCTTAACTCGCGCTGCAATGTTTTTGTGTACACATATGTTTGAATGCGTGAGTGTGTCATCGCATTGTGGCAGGTAAGTATTATTTGTGTGCGGGTAGTTTCGCTCGTGTATTTTAATATGGATGGTGTGTTCGTTTGAATGTCTGTGTTGTATGGGTGCCGCAATGTTTACATGTGTTTTGAAATGTGTGCTTGTATGTGTGCGTTTTCTTATGTGTATGTGTGGTGTTGCTTTTATTCCGCCTTACAATTTTTGAATATTTGTGTGTATTTGTGTCTACGTGGGTCGTTCGGGGACCTTTTCATGTGTACTTTGTGTGTGTTCATGAATTTCGAATTTTCTGCGTTGGCTTTGCTCGGCCACTGCCTCGTTTGTTTTGTTTGTCTCTCGCTTGCTCTCTTCAAGTGCTTCGATTAGTTCTCTCTCTCGGTGACGGTTACCGTCAAAATTTAAAGACCGAGGAAGACGTGTGCACAGCTGGGCGGTGCACACGTCAAAAAGTACTTCCTCGTACTTTTTTTTAAATCAATTTCTATTTCTTTATTTTATTGACTTCTTCTGATTTAAAACTTCCTTTGCCTCATCCTATTTCTATGAGATGCCTACTGTCATTTCTCTTTTTATCTTGAGCATTTCCCTTATTCGGGAGCACCCGATCATTCCTTTTCACTACTTGCGTTCTCTAGCACTATCCTTAGTCGGGAGTCCTTCTCGGCTCCTTTTCACTACTTGTGCCAACTGACGCTTTCCTTAATCGGGAAATAATTAAGTGCGTCCTTTTCACTACTTATGCTCAGATAATTAAAGAAAGTGATCCGAGGACTGTCTCCAATTCCTCTCGCTATTTTTGGGCAGTTTCCTTAGTGGTTGTTTTCCTCGCCTTTGCAGCTTGTACTTATGCCCATTCACTACTAATGCCCTCAATAATCGAGAGAAGTCCCTACGTTTTGCTCCTTTTCTTATTCTTGATGCTGGCGCTTTCCTTACTCCGATACTTTCCTCGCTTTTTCAGCTTGTACTGGTATCTTTTTTCACTACTTGCGCCAGCCAGAGTTCGAAAGAGAAGACCCTCTTCGGTCCGAGGACGTCCGTTTTATATTGTTATTTTGCCGATTTTTGATTCCCCTTCTCAAGCGTCTTGGTCGTTCCTCGATTTTTCTAGAATCTTTTTCTCCCCCCACTTGACTCTTTTCGAATTTTCAATATCCCCACCGAGAGATAGGTCCCCCTTTTCAATATCCCCCCGTTTGCTCCGTTTTCAATTTTCTTCCTAATAGCCGCGTTTAGAGGCATTGACCGGGCGTGTCAACAATCTTGGCCTTCGCGTACTTGGGAGAAACTCGCACCTGAGACGTACCTATACGTCTTAATTCATAAGGGAAGACCCCTTTTCACTTCAGCATACTGAAATCGTCTGTCGAGAGAGTTGGGAATTGTGTGGCTAAAATTTTGAGTTTGTCCTCGGTCAAGAATTATGCTAATTTGTCGAGACTCGTGTTGAGGAATTTGTATGAGTCGATAAAGCGCAATTGGATCTTGTGTTTCGAATCGTCTTTAATTTCAACATGCTTCGTAAAGGAGATGTATTTCTCCTTTGTGATTGGAAGCACATCAGTTCTTCCTTCGAATGCTGTGGCTACTTCCTTGATTATAAAATGCGCATCATAACCGGATAAATTGTGGAAAACTACTGGAATGAAAAATGACTGGTTGTAATTTAAGTTGCAGTTGAAATGGGCAGGGCCTCTATAGCGCCCAGTCAGCTATGACAAGTCAGCAATGACAGTCAGCAATGGCAATGATCTCGAACGCGTACATCTTCTTGCGCAAATGGTTTCTCACATGTGTGACATTGAGCCGCTGCTCGAAAACTAGCCCACTCACTAGGTGTTAAATATATCATTAGTACATTATCACAGAAAATTTCTTTTATTCGCAGTGCTAGATTTTTTAGTTCTTCGACAAACCATGATACGCAATCAGCACTGCGGCGTGAGTGATACGAAGATAATGAATCGTCATATGAACAACACACGTAATATCCGATACTAAATACTTCATGATGTTGATACATATCTTTCGCTAGGTTCTCCCCATCGGTCTTTGCCAGCACACACTCCAAATCAGCATACACAATGAAGGGATGTCGCTCGTTCCGGCTAAAGTTGCTGAACTGGAGCCACTTATTGGCGTCCTCTGGTAGTCGAATTGCACAGTCATTTATTGCTCCACATTCGACCTCGTGTGATTGCAATTTTTCCTCTGATCCGAAGTAGTGCAAACACCTGCAAAAATAAATATTGTTTTGTTTAATTCGTCTGGCATGCATATTTACATATATGTATATTATATTAACTACATACCGATCGCATATGTATTTTTCATGCTCCATTTTGGTCAGTTGTGCCCTCACGAGTCTCGACAGGTTCTTGATCCATACGAAGTGTCCCACATTGCTGTCCTCGATATCTCGCATGCACAGCAAATTAATGTGCTTCTCCTTCTTGTGCTGAGTTATGAGTATTGGAACAATGTCCTTTTTGGTGGTGGTGGTATATACGTTCATCGATACATTGTTATGAAATTCAAATTTTTTAATGTGATGTATCGTCACCGGGAATTCGATATCCTTCAGATTCAGTACCGTCGAATAATGAGAGTAAGAAAATGGACAGTGGCTGTTTTGTTCAGCTGGGTATATAGCAGCGACAACTGCCCATGCGAAACATGCGTTATCGTCGGATTTGACGTTAACCACAGCCTTTTTCAACATTATTTCCCGCGGCAATGATATAGAGCACCCCGCACGCATCGGATTATACTTATTCACATTTATCGTGAGGTTATGTATTTTCTGCAGAGCCCAGCCACTATCACGTTCTTGAAATTCGTCGAGTAAGATTAAAGTAGGCTCCATAACACGCTGTTCATACCACTCGTTCAAATCGCTTGTCCTAAATAGTTCACAGTTTCGCGTGTTGATACTTTTATTCGCATATTCGTCACCACTCGCGAATTCACCATTAAACACTGTATTGATTTTAATACTGTTGTGCTTGTCGATGATATTTTGCACATGATGAAGCACTAGGGCGCGAGCATCATTTAGAAAGTGTTTCGGCTCGATGTGGTTGCGATTGATGATGGAACCGGTAAAAATCCGACTCTCGAAGGATGTTTCAATCTCTCGCCAGATTAACTCATGATCACCATTTCCTGCGCCCGTGTGTATGAAACCACCCCGCACACAATTCCTCAATCCTTCCAGACGCGCTATTTGGGCTATTAGCGACTGTTGATGTCCGTTTAATAATCGCGGGCGCTTAATCCGGCTTTGCGTTTCCAGCCCTTAGATGAACTCGACGCATTGTTGCTCCCACGCAGTAAAATCTTCGAACAAGCGTAAAAGCACGGCTTGGTCATGCAAGATTTGCTCCATGTTGATGAGTACGAAAAACTTCCACGATGTTAACAGACTGACTGCTTCATGCAAAATGCGGCCAGATTTGAGCGGAGCGGATCATTAAAAAGGCTCTTCCTACGGGAAAAAAATCCGCCCTCTCTCTCGGGAAAACGGAGTTTCCCGATAACGCGTCGGTGTAGATCGCTCGAGGAACATGAGACAAAAAATAGGAAGTCGGAATGCATCGGGTCAACAGATTTTATGGGTCCTGCAGCTCAAGTGGTCCTTCGGCGCCAACGGCCCTCCTCGATAGATCCCTAAAGTTTATAGTTTTTCCAAGAAATCCTGACTTGTCGAGACCTGTCTAAAGTGTTGGCGAGATTCGTGACGGGTGGACTTGCATGCAAACATCTTGACATTATCTTTCGGAATGGAGACCTCGATGAGACTTTTCAAAAGTGCAGCTGCGCTCATGTGGTCCATCCGCGGTCACAGCCTTTGATCCCTAAAGATTTTAGTTTTTCCAAGGAACCTGTCAGGACCTGTCTCGAGTGTTGGCGGGCTTGGGGACGGGGCGCATGCAATAGACATTGTCTTTCAGAATGGAACCAGCTGCATGGCATAAATAATGGGTTTTGAAAGGCCGCCATTCATATGGCGCCTAACGTTTTCATGTTACCGAAAATTTTCCGACCCATATGTGGTGTCACACGCACGCACACACACGCACACACACACACACACGCACACACACATACACGCACGCGCGCGCACACACACACACACACACACACACGCACGCGCGCGCGCACACACAAACACACACACACACACACACGCACACACACACACACACACATCGACGCTGGCTTCCCCCTCCCGCTAGTCGCTCCACGGACCACATGGCCCCCCTCCACAGAGACCCCTCTGTGACGTCACACGCGCCCGGCGACCTCCCTCGACAGTGGCGCCACACTTGGCTTCCCCGCGCTTGACACACCACCTCTCCTTGAAGCAGAACCGCTACAGCTTCTCTACTAGTGTTCGCGATAGCCAGCGCGTGCGACTATAAGACAAGCATTGTCTATCGCATCTAGTGCAAGCATCCAAGCGTTCATCAAAATTTACCCGTGAATAACATTGATAATTACACCAGTATTGTGCATGAGCTATCGAGTTCGCGCATACACAATGTTAATCGATGCCGCATCAGCGTCTTCGTTCAACCTCGATCGACGCTGCACCAATAAGCGTCTTCGTTCAACTACAATCGACGGCGCCTCAGAATTTTCGACAACAAAAGGTGATCGGGATAGATACGATGCACCGGCACGCCGCCTGACCGTCAGACATCAGTCAGGTAGTTTTCAGGTGAGTCTCCTTCTTCCTATCCCTATATCATTCACTCTTTCATTCTCGTCGTCTCAATCTTCCCCTGAATGCGCACTTCGATCTGAAAATTATGGATTGTGAAGGCAATATTCCTGCCGACCAATTGTCGGTTTCCAAGCGGAGAGCTCTTATCACGATGAACGCAAGCTAAATCCGCATGCACGGTCGAAAAAAATGATCTTGACGGAATAGGCGATCAAGATGTTTCCGTAATTGAGCTCCGGTATCGACAAGCAAGATTTCGTGACTGCTGGCAACAATTTTCGGAATCTCAATTGATTCTTGAGAGTTTTGAAACGAGCGATCAAGAAATCGCTGTACATGTGTTACGTCCCGGACGGAGACTTAGGTGGGACTCGCGAGGGTGCCGATTTAGAGCGCGAAAGTTCGAATTGAATTAGATTGCGCAGTGAGTCTTTGTTTGGCTTCCGCGTGAGTTCCGAACACAGTTTAATAACAATTTGGATTGAGACGAATTTGAGGTGCGTGATTCTGGTAAGAGAGTTGGATCCGCCCGATGGATTGATCGTTGATCCAATAAATGTTCAGACGCGTAGATTTTGTCTTAATTCGCGTAGTTCACGTTTATTACGTTTAACTCTTACAAACTTATAATTGTGGTACAAAGATAGTTACGCGTACAATGATTTCACGGAAACGCAGAGCGAAAGGGTTTAGCCTTGTAAGTCGACTGTTCAGTTCGGAGTTCGAATACAGAGTGTCTGCTCCTTCGTGATATAAAAATTAGGAAAGTCTGGTTGTAGGGGAAGGAGCTTTTTTGGGGGAATGCATTTTCGGATCAGAGCTTCGTAGTGATTGGTCAGTCAATCGTGAGAATGTACGCTGACTTACGTAATAGGTCGGCGTCATGCGTGGAAATAGTTTTGTTCATCTACTTATTAGGTCATCGCTATGGTGAATGTCCGAGGATCGGGTTCAGCGACCGAAGTTTCGTGGGTCTTGCGATATGACCGGATGACGTGTTCTGACGCAAGCGAGTTTTCCCCGTGGGATTGTTTGAGTCTTAGGACAAGGTAGGATTGTGGCGTAGTTCGGTCCCTGCATTTTGTTCGAGTGCTCTAGGCGTAGGGTTTCTCTTCGGAGGCTGCGAGTACGCTCCTCTCGTAAATTCGTCTGTCGTTGGCTATGTTTATGCGTGGGGACCTACGTGCGACGTTTTCGCTTTTGGTCTTGTGGTACGTTTTCGGCTATCGCTCGCTTAGCGTTAAAGAAATATAGGTTTTTTATCGATGAGTGAGGGTGCTGCTATCGTGCGTATTTACCATCGTGGTTTCAAAAAGAGAGAGAAAAAAAGTGAAGGCTGGGACGTAACACATGAGGCAGAGCGTGAAGCGTTCGACGAAAAATATTTTCGCGTTGAAACAAAATTCGAAGAGCTCTTAATCACGCGTGGGGTTGTTGCTGGCCAAGCGGTGATGAATCCTGTAAGGGGGGCCGTGACCGACAACAATGTACATAACACGAATGTAAACATGAAGCTTCCGCGTATCGAGTTACCAACCTTCTCGGATTAATAAAAAAATTGTCGTGCTTTTCACGATATATTCAGCACAATGATACATACTAATACCGCGTTGCCAGCAATACAAACATTTCAATACTTAAGGGCATCATTTAAAGGGGAAGCTGCGGAAGTAATCAGCTCTTCGAAGACGCTTAAGAGACCTTCAAAGACATTCGCGAGTGGGTAGAAGACGTTCAAAAGGCTTTCGAAGACGTTCAATAGATCTTCGACGACATGAAAGTCTTCGGTTTATGGATGTCGTCGAAAGTCTCTTGAATGTCGTCGATGATCTATTGAACGCCTTCGAAAGCCTCTTGAACGTCTTCTAACCACTCGCGAATGTCTTTGAAGGTCTCTTAAGCGTCTTCGAACCCCTCATGAATGTCTGAAAAAAGAATTGTGAATGTCGTCAAAAGTCTCTTGAACGTCTTCGATCCCCTCGTGAATGTCTTTGGAAGTCTCTCAAGCGTCTTCAAACCCGTCGTGAATGTTTTCAAACGTATTATGAATGTCGTCGAAAGTCTTTAGAACGTATTCGAAATTATCTTGAACGTCTTCAAATCCCTCGTAAATGTCTTTGAAAGTCTCTTAAGCGTCTCTGATCCACTCATGAGTGTTTCCAAACGTATTATGAATGTCGTCAAAGATCTCTTGAATGTCTTCGAAAGTTTCTTGAACGTCTTCAAACCCCTCGTAATTGTCTTTGAAAGTCTCTTAAGCGTCTTCAAACGTATTGTGAATGTCGTCAAAAGTCTCTTGAACGTCTTCGAGCCCCTCGTGAATGTCTTTGAAAGTCTCTCAAGCGTCTTCAAACCCCTCATGAATGTCTTCAAACGTATTATGAATGTCGTCGAAAGTCTTTAGAACGTATTCGAAAGTATCTGGAACGTCTTCAAACCCCTCATAAATGTCTTTGAAAGTCTCTCAAGCGTCTCTGAACCCCTCATGAGTGTCTTCAAACGTATTACGAATGTCGTCAAAGATCTCTTGAATGTCTTCGAAAGTTTCTTGAACGTCTTCAAACCCCTCGTGATTGTCTGTGAAAGTCTCTAAAACGTCGTCAAACCCTTCGTTGATGTCTTCAAAAGTATTATGAATATCGTCAGAGGTCTCTTGAACGTCTTCGAACCTCTCATGAATGTCTTCAAACGTCTTATGAACATTTTCGAAAGTCTCTTGAACGTCTCACGAACATCTTCAAACGTCTCATGAACGTCGTAAAAAGTCGCTCGAAACTCTTTGAACCCCTCATGCATGTTTTTTTCGTAGAACGTGGGTAGAAGGAGATGGATAAAGTGAATAAACACATGGGATTATGAAAAGTCCGTTTCTTTATTTACAGAAAATAATAAATCCATTCTTACACGATTAAATATTTACAGCAACAAACATAATTTTAACAAGTTTTACATCGAGTGAATACAATATATTCATAATTTTCACGAGTTTTATACATCGATATTCACAAAAAAATATACACAATGTTACGTCACGGTTGTAGAAAAAAAATTACAAAACTTTTTACGACGGTATTCTATAATGCCCCCATGGTAGGGTATCAGAGGTCCCAGGTATGATATACCGCTTATCGTCGTGAGGACTCAGAGCAATTTTCGTCTCGCGAATGGTGTAATTTTGATCGAATGCATGTTTGACTTCGCTCCATTTCAATATTTTCCTTCAAGCATTGAGCATAATCGTCGAACGTAATTGTCCTTGCCACATCGCTACTCTTGACACCTTTAACTTTTTTCGTGCCCTTCTTACCCTCGACACGTGTCGCGTACATTTTCGATCGAAGTCCAATAAATTCGGTCATAATTGCACCATTACATCCGTCCTTCATGAGACCGGGTACCTTCTTGTTGACGAGCGGTATACCATACCCTTTGTCCGCCAAATAATCACTTGTATCGAATTTTGAAATGCCGCGCTTCATGTCGACATATATATCATCGCTCTCAATGTCATATATGAGACTATCCGTATTGGTATACATGACTTTACATTTATCTCGATACAGAGGTACCATATACTCGTGATGAAATCCATACAACCACATTTTGGATATGTCGAGTATGCACATACCCACATATATCGGCTTGTTGAATTTCACCTCGAGATTGCGCAATTCCACGGCAACGAGGTTTTCCGAAAAAATACTTAAGCTTCGAAGTTTGGCTTCGCAATCATTGCCTCTGCGCCATACCTGCCCTCCCATTTTGTTAAAAGCTTTACATCTACATGGTTGCGCACATTCTCCATCGTTTTTCCAAACACCGCATTGTTCATTAATTTAAATAAATTCTTTTCGAAATTGTTTTTGGCAAGCGTTCGAAACTGCGTATTTAACTCGATATACGAAGGCAGCCATGGCGATTGTGTAAACTGTAGGACTCTATGGATTTTCATGAGATAAAGTCCATGGCGTAAGCACTGTTGCAAATTCCGGTAGTGTATGATGTAGCGCTTTTTATCGGAGACGGTTGCTAGTAGCTTTTCCCCCTGCTTACCCGGCGGTTTTTCATGTATTGGACAAAACGGTAGGTCTTTGTGCGCATCATGTAGAGATTGAGGATATTTCAAGTCTACTTCAAGGATGTAGCCTACAGGTGAGTCTAGCGCGATGCATGATGGATCAAAATTGGACACGTCGTTGACCCATCGAAAATCTGCATATAGCCAGGGTTGACACATTGCCCATCCAAACAAATTATTGACATCAAAATACATCAAGAGTGATGATGGTTTCGATTGATCAAACGACTCCATGTACTTGTTATTAGCGTATGCATATCGGTTTGAGCATTGTCTCAGACCACCGCGTATACCCCGCTCAACGAATAAAACCATGTCGATGTCAGTTAGTAATTAAAACTTGACATTCGAGTGTTTTAACATTGCATCCCAGGTATACCCCGGCAATGTGTAGTAATACGCGGGATCGAGTCCATAGCTCTCAACGCATGTATTTCGAAAGTTTTCGAAAATATCGGCTAATAACAAGACGTCTGTCTTCAAGTACAAATCGCTATAGTCACCCAGCGTTCGAATGGAGAATCGCTCCCAAACGTTCTCAGCGTGTGCGTACTCGCTCTCACATACTGTAGCATCTGTCAGGGAACTGTAAAATGCGTCATATTTCGCGTCAGCGAACTGAAATCGTCTGTAGAGAGAGTTGGGAATTGTGTGCGTAAAATTTTGAGTTTGTCCTCGGTCAAGAATGATGCTAATTTGTCGAGACTTGTGTTGAGGAATTTGTATGAGTCGATAAAGCGCAATTGGATCTTGTGTTTTGAATCAATTTCAACATGCTTCGTAAAGGAGATTTATTTCAGCTTTGTGATTGGAAGCACATCAGTTCTTCCTTCGAACGCTGTGGCTACTTCCTTGATTATAAAATGCGCATCATAACCGGATAAATTGTGGAAAACTACTGGAATAAAAAATGACTGTTTGTAATTTAAGTTACAGTTGGAATGGGCAGGGCCTCTATAGCGCCCAGTCAGATGGCAATGATCTCGAACGCGTACATCTTCTTGCGCAAATGGTTTCTCACATATGTGACATTGAGTCGCTGCTCGAAAACTAGCCCACTCACTAGGGGTTAAATATATCATTGGTACATTATCACAGAACATTTCTTTTATCCGCAGTGTTAGATTTTTTAGTTCTTCGACAAACCATGATACGCAATCAGCACTGCGGCGTGAGTGATGCGAAGATAATGAATCGTCATATGAACAACACACGTAATATCCGATACTAAATACTTCATGATATTGATACATATCTTTGGCTTGGTTCTCCCCATCGGTCTTTGCCAGCACACACTCCAAATCAGCATACACAATGAAGGGATGTCGCTCTTTCCGGCTAAAGTTGCTGAACTGGAACCACTTATTGATATCATCTGGTAGTCGAATTGCACAGTCATGTATTGCCCCACAATCGACCTCGTGTGATTGCAATTTTTCCTCTGATCCGAAGTAGTGCAAACACCTGCAAAAAAAAAGATTGTTTTGTTTAATTCGCCTAGCATATATATTTACATATATGTATATTATGTTAACTACATACCGATCGCATATGTATTTTTTATGCTCCATTTTGGTCAGTTGTGCCCTCACGAGTCTCGACAGGTTCTTTATCCATACGAAGTGTCCCATATTGCTGTCCTCGATATCTCGCATGTACAGTAAATTAATGTGCTTTTCCTTCTTGTGTTGAGTTATGCGTATTGGAACAATGTCCTTTTTGGGAGTGGTGGTTTATACGTTGATCGATACATTATTATAAAATTCAAATTATTTAATTTGATGTATCGTCACCGGGAATTCGATATCCTTCAGATTCAGTACTGTCGTATAATGAGGGTAAGAAAATGGACGGTGGCTGTTTTATTCAGCTGGATATGGAGCAGCGACAACTGCCCATGCGAAACATGCGTTATCATTGGATTTGACGTTAAGGCGTTACCCCCACTTGTAGCGCAAAAAAGGACTTTTTCATGATTTTTTTTAAAGAAAACTCCAAAACTTTTTTAATCGATCAATATACCATCATAAAGAACACATCTTGAAGAACTTTCAGTAATTTTTTTATTGAAAAATATTACATTGTTTAGTGGCAAATGGCCGTCAATGAAATAATGTTTTTATATATACGGTTTGCGGTGACCAACATTGCGGCGAAGTGGATCATCTGAACAAAAAATGCGGATGGATTTAGTCAAATGTAAGTATAAACTAGTCTTTAATCGAATGATTTTAAAAAACATCCATTTTTCACAAAATGGCTTGCAGTCAAAGTTAATGGTTCGATTTTAACGAAAAAAAACGGCCGTTTTTTGGCTATAAAACGGCCATTTTTTTCGAAAAAAAATCGAACGATTAAAGACTACATTTTTATGTATTAAATAAGCCTGCAAAATTTCAAGAAGATCGGTTGATTAGTGTTCGAGTAATCTTGGTCACCGACTTCAGAAATGCCATTTTGAGAAAAACGCGTTTAAAGTTTCCATTTCAGTTTACACGAAGAAATTTTTTTTTGTTAACTTACATAGAGTCATCTATTCCGGGCCCATACAGAAGTTCTTCCGCCGACGATGCCGCTCGCAAAACTGAAATTTTGTGTTGCCTTCGTAACATTCTTCCTTCACGAGTGCTCTCGGACGCACGTCTCTCTGCCAGTGCAATCCGTGCTTCGTCCATTTGATCAGCGTATTCGTGCGCGTTGTGTCCACAGCTCACTTCGATTGAGTTCAAATAAAATAATCATGATTTTGAACCTTCGTTGAATAGTCCAACGGCAATATAAGCTGATAAATTTACAACGATTGCTCCACGCGAGACGATTTTTGGGCTGATTTTCCAAATGAGTTCGTTGAAGCTTTCGTTGTTATTTTTATTGAAGCCACCGACGCATCTGTCGAGTAAAGTTTCCTTACTCAGATCGTTGTATATAGGTCTGATGACATCCAATACATTTGATGGAAGTGGTTTGTAATCGTGTTGGAAAGCCTCGTTTCTCGCCTGAGCTCGTTGATACGAACACCACGATTCTTCACCGGTTGGAAATCTCTCATGGTGTGGATTAGCATCGTTTGAACTGTAATGATCGAAGGTCGCCCATATTGCCTCATGCATATCGTGAACAGAAGCAGAATGGCGTCGAATAGCAAGTCCATAGTACACGGTGAGCTTGTCAATACATTTTCCTGTAAGCTGTTCTTTACCACCAAGCTTTTTGTTTTTTGTTTTTTTTACTAAATTACGAAGGCGGGATCCCATACGCTTTTGGACGTGACCGATGCATTCTTTTTTTATAACTTCTACGTCGTCATAAGGATGAGAATTTACTAGCCCAGTGTACGTTTTCGAATCTCCGTCTCCAATATAGTAACGGTACAGGACATTATATTTTTCTATTGAACGCTTGAAGATTTCGATAATGGAGTCCACCTCCATTTTTCCCGAGGAGCCTTTGTGATTTGCACTGCAGTTATCTTCGTGTGTTTCGTACCATTCTTCGTATACCGCATCATTTAGCTTATATTTCCACGATTCACACATTTTACAATACGCACTTTTTACCACAAGATCAAGTACTTTTCCACTGTAGTAGCCTATGATTGATGTGACTCCGAACAACGACGTATATCCTCGCTTCCTCCAGGATCCATCTCCGGAAACTGTTAATTGAGGAGTTGCATCGCCTTCTGCATTAGGTGTATCTTCAATTTCTTCTCGTACGGCTTTTTTAAATATTACATCTGCACATGTTTTCACAGACTCATAAATAGTTTTCAAAATTATTGAATATGTAGTCTCGGTAAGAAACCTTGACATGCCCATAAGTCCGCAAAATGTTTGTGCTTCAGCCAATCCTATGCCGAGAACTCGCCTGTTCGAATTATTTCATACGAATGTTCCAAAAAAGGAGAAGATTGTATCAAATTATCTGCACATGAGTCACATTTCACAACGATTTTGAAGCCTAGTCCTCTTGCACTTGCCGTTTCAAATGTAATATTTCCATTGCACGTTTTGCACTTCACTAAATTTGAAATAGCAGCAAACGCAACCCAAAAGTTCAAAATTCGATATTCAATATTAGGACTTTGATTCACAGTCATATCAATATTATTTTTCAGTTTCTTCGCAGACGTGCTGAAACTTTCAGTTTCCGTTTCGGCCAGGTTGGGGTTAAAAACACCCTTCCTTTTTTTTGGTCTAGATTTCCGTAAATTATCACTGCTTTTTGTTTGTCGCGAACCTTTTTTTCGATCCATCTTTTAATGTAAAATGAATAAAAACTGCGCTCATAATATTATGAACGGCGGAATACACGTCTTATATAGTCGAACTTTCGAGCTACGCTGACGAGTTTAGACGATAACAGACAACGAAAATACGTTTTTATACTTTCCAGTCTATTTTATGAACGTTGTGAATGCCGGGTATACGACCCTTTTCATCGAACAATGCATTGAAGGTCCGAGGGAGTGTCGAGCGCGCCAGACGGCAGACTAGCCGGTCGTTTACACAACGGATTCTTCTCTTTCAACGCTCATATCTCAGTCAATTTTGTTCGGATCGACTTGACATTTTCAGGACATATTCTCAGATACTTATACTTCAAAAAAATGCAATAAAAAAATCGTTTTTTCCAAAATCGCAAGTGGGGGCAACCCTTTTGCCCCAGCCTTCTTAGACATTATTTCCCGCGGCAATGATATAGAGCACCCGGCTCGCATCGGATTATACTTATTCACATTTATCGTGAGGTTAAGTATTTTCTGCAGAGCCCAGCCACTATCACGTTCTTGAAATTCGTCGAGTAAGATTAAAGTAGGTTCCATAACACGCTGTTCATATCACTCGTTCAAATCGCTTGTGCTAAATAGTTCACAGTTTCGCGTGTTGATACTTTTATTCGCATGTTCCCCACCACTCGCGAATTCACCATTAAACACTGTATTGATTTTAATACTGTTGTGCTTGTCGATTATATTTTGCACATGATGAAGCACTAGGGCGCGAGCATCATTTAGAAAGTGTTTCGGCTCGATGTGGTTGCGATTGATGATGGAACCGGTCAAAATCCGACTCTCGAAGGATGTTTCAATCTCTCGCCAGATTAACTCATGATCACCATTTCCTACGCCCGTGTGTATGAAACCACCTCGCACACAATTCCTCAATCCTTCCAGACGCGCTATTTGGGCTATTAGTGACTGTTGATGTCCGATTAATAATCGCGGGCGCTTAATCCGGCTTTGCGTTTCCAGCCCTTCGATGAACTCGGCGCATTGTTGCTCCCACGCAGTAAAATCTTCGAACGAGCGTAAAAGCACGGCTTGGTCATGCAAGATTTGCTCCATTTGATGAGTACGAAAAACTTCCACGATGTTAACAGACTGACTGCTTCATGCAAAATGCGGCCAGATTTGAGCGGAGCGGATCATTAAAAAGGCTCTTCCTACGGGAAAAAAATCCGCCCTCTCTCTCGGGAAAACGGAGTTTCCCGATAACGCGTCGGTGTAGATCGCTCGAGGAACACAAGACAAAAAACAGGAAGTCGGAATGCATCGGGTCAACAGATTTTATGGGTCCTGCAGCTCAAGTGGTCCTTCGGCGCCAACGGCCCTCCTCGATAGATCCCTAAAGTTTATAGTTTTTCCAAGAAATCCTGACTTGTCGAGACCTGTCTAAAGTGTTGGCGAGATTCGTGACGGGTGGACTTGCATGCAAACATCTTGACATTATCTTTCGGAATGGAGACCTCGATGAGACTTTTCAAAAGTGCAGCTGCGCTCATGTGGTCCATCCGCGGTCACAGCCTTTGATCCCTAAAGATTTTAGTTTTTCCAAGGAACCTGTCAGGACCTGTCTCGAGTGTTGGCGGGCTTGGGGACGGGGCGCATGCAATAGACATTGTTTTTCGGAATGGAACCAGCTGCATGTCATAAATAATGGGTTTTGAAAGGCCGCCATTCATGTGGCGCCTAACGTTTTCATGTTACCGAAAATTTTCCGACCCATATGTGGTTGTCACACGCACGCACACACACACACACACACCAAAGATTTTATGTATAATATATACGATGAAAAGTCATTGTTCAATTTCATTATTATTAAACTATTGTTTTATTGTCATTTAATTCAAAGCATTCTTTTTGCTCCCTCCCCCCTGGCTTCCCCGCGCTTGACACACCACCTCCTCTTGAAGCAGAACCGCGACAGCTACTCTACTAACACTCGCGAGTTTCATTGCATTTCTGGATAAATATCCGGCTCGAAGGACCATATGTTCACGCCTCTTGTGATAGGCGGGTGCACGGCACGTATTTTCTATTTTTTTTTCTTTCTTATATTGAAAGGAATATAGTAATAATTTTTGTACGCATTCGGCGATTTTTGCATCTATTTGTTGTGTTTCTATACACGCTCGTAATCGAGCAGGGACTAATCTAAGCGGTGATCGCGCGTCGTCTCCAGAAATGGGGAAGTATCCCCACTACCGATGCTTAAAATGATTGACCCAATGAGCAGCCTGAACAGATACATCGTCTCAATGTCACCCGTGAGCACATACCTATGTATGCGAAAGGATAGCAATAACGAAGAAATGTTATCCTGAATCGTTGGACCGCCGAGAAGTGCGTCATTGAACGAGAGCCCTGTACTGGAGGCCGCGGAAGCGTAAAAAACTAGACAAATTTTCGTTGTGAGACTCGATTTTTTAAACACCGCCTGGTGCGGAATGAAATACTCGGCCTTGATTCGAGTTTGCCCTCTTGAAAGATATCCAATATCTAAATAATCTTGTATTGCTCCTCGGTATTGTCCTTCATATTCTGGGTCTTTCGAAAATCGCCTTTCCTACGAGATCAATCGTTTTGAAGCCATAAAAATGACTCGCCAAGGCCACGATATCGTTGATGAAACGGGAGCGCCACAACAAATCGCCTTGTCTCATCGCGTGCGACAGTTTTCTTAAAATATTTTTCGCATGTCGTCTCTTCCGCGGAGAGGTGTTTCGTCGACTGTATTTCCTCCATTTCCCAGAAACGAGATATATCGTCGGACGCCGTTGTCCTGCTGAATAGGCACCTGCTGCCCTTTGAAACTTTTGGGTAGATCGGTATTTTGCCACCGATGACCCAACCAAATTGTGTTTTCTGCATTAAAAGGTCTTCATAACCAGAGAGCCCGATTTAACCGGCGCATAGCATCGCCAATGTTGCCGCGAACTATCAACAAATGCACGGTCGCCAGTTTATGAAAATCCAGGTCCGCTGGCGGTTGATTTGAAGGAAGCCTCAGCAATTTTCTGGATATCTGAATGTCCGGAGTCTGACACAGCGAGTAATTCAAGGGTTTTCCGAAAACCGCCCCGTAAGTATTCCACCATCGCCTCGACCTGAAATTGCGTCATAGTGCGCGACCCGTTTAGACCGCCAATTGGTGTAATGCACGGCTTTCGCAGTAATTGTAAAAGAGAGGCGAGTTCCTCGACTATGAAATTTCTGGTAGACGCCGTGTCTAGTACCGCCCGGCATTGCACGGTTATTTGTCTTTCTCTCGCAATTTTCTAAAAGACGGTTGGTAGAATATCCTCCGTCGAATCGAGAGCGAGAGCCAATGAGGCTTCGCCGGTGTCTAGCCATACGGTTGACAGCTCCTTCAGTTGGGGTTGAAGACGCCAATTCCCGGGCTTGGGTGGAGGCGTGTCACATGCATCGGACGATTTTTCATTTATGGGGTGTAAGACAGTGTTGTATTTGCCGTCGCACAAACAACAGGTCCCTGCCGAACGCTAGTCGTTGACTGCGTGACCCAGGGCCAGACATTTAAAACACAGCGACGCATTTCTTACTGCTCGCTTATATTGATTTATGGACATTACCCTAAATTCCGGGCACCTGTAAATGGAATATGATGCCTTGCAAATAACGCATAATGCAATTTTCCTTTGCTGGTTTCCGCCGACGAAAGCCGTGAAGATTTGTCCGCTGATTTGTCTTGACCTTGTCATCGGCCTATCCTCCCGTTGTTTCTTGACATCAGTTTCTCTGCTCCGCGAGCTGCCCTGATCCGTACAACTCTCACATTTTTCCAAGAAATCCATCAGAGAGTCGTAAGATGGAATTTTACTTTCGGGGAAAGTTGTTTCCCACGAAAATCTGGTATAATCCCTAATCTTGTTAGCAAGGAGGTAAATGATGTCCCAATTGTTCAGTGCTACCAGCCCCTTTTATGCCCGTAAATGTTGGCGAAAATTTTCAACGAGCTCGTCCGATTTTCCGGGCGAGTCCATGGGATATTAAAAAAGATATCTAAATGTCGTAAAATCGCCTTACGCGAGTTGTCGTATTTGTTTGTTAAAATCTTCCATACTTCCGCGTAACTCACCCGCCTACTCTCCATCAATTCAATTGCCCGTCAAAGAGGATTGTAAGTACTGCAGCTTATCAACGGCGGGAATATTATCGTTGCTGCCTATTCTCACTTCGAATTTTTCGCGGAAAGACTGCCATGTTTCAATGCTGCCATCGAACGACGGAAGAGTTATTTTGGGTAGTCTTGTCGAAGATGAGTGAGGCGTCAACGGCGACAGTGAAGGAGGCGTGCTTGCCCGTGTTGCCTGATGGCTGTTGCTCGTGGCTCCGGACGGTGTTTGCGCATCGTTGATTAATCTACGTTCCTGCGCCACTACGCGATGAAAGTCATCTTCTACTGCCTCTAATTCTTCCTGGTACGCGTCTGTTTTCGCGGACTGCAGTGCGACTAGGGATTCATCCGTGAGATTGAGCACCTTCAAAGCGGTTTCGAGAGCTTGAATTGCTATTTGTAACAAGACGAGGTCCTTGGGGGCTTCGGTATTCTCGAGGAAGCCCTTTATCTTGGCAAGACGCGCCTTAAACAACGTCCTTTTCCTTTTGAGGGCAGCGACTTCGATTTCATGCACGTTTGTTGCCATTTTACTCATGTAAAATGGCAGTGATATCGTTATAAATTGTTGGAAAAAAATACTTTGCTTTAAAAACCGCACATCATCTTTACGATGAAAAAACAACAAACAAAAAATATTTAATAACCTAATTCAGGCTCAGGGTCCAGTCAATCGAAATGTCATAAATGTTTTGACTGACAAACAAGTCAGTCAATAGCGTATGCTCATTTCATGGGCTAGATTTAGATGAGTAAAGTTTTACCTAGTTTTGTAACTTAACTGTAGAGGTTTTATTAGGAACACGACGGTACGTGCTCAGCAATTTACCGAATGCCGTTAGTCGTACCTATGTATCTGAGTAAATTAATCTTGTAAAATTAAATAAATGAGTACCCAAAAGTTATAAGAACCATTAGAACCAAATCGTGTATTCGGAAAAGCTTTAACCGAATGTTGACATTTTACTGATTGTCTCCAAATATTTATTGTTTTATTCTCAGGATTGCCAGAGTGTAAATTTTAAAGGATCGTCGAAGTGTAACATGTAAAAAAAATCAATGTTTTTTTTGCATTATCCGATAGTATAGCCGGTTATAAACATGGACCGGGCATCGCCGATTGATCGTAAGTAGACATTTTATATGAAAATTCCGCACTCGAAATTTCAAACGCGTTTTTCTCGAAATGTTTATCAAAACGGTGTACACTTTGAAAGGAAGAATTTCTAAGGTATCCGTCTCAAATTTTCACATAACATTCTTCACGCCATTTTTTATATTGTTATGGAAGCTTTTTTTAAATCTTCATATTTTTTTAACGAAAAGCTGTCGAAAAAATAGGCTAAGTTCTAAACTTTTTTCTGAAACCGCCGCCATTATATCAATTTCGATTTTCAAAAAAACCTTCACAGCAAGATCGGCTTTCATGCCGATTAATAATATTTTTACTAATTTTGTGCCCGATAGTATTTACGGACACAACCGTATACACCGTGAGGACTCCTTTTTTCGAAGACATTTTCAACCGATAAAAATGTTTCTGCTCGATGGTAATGCTACCTTGTGGCGAAAACTAGAAATCCGTGTGGCGTCTGACCATGGGTGGATTTTTCACTGGATCGTCGTTCGCCGGCGGGACAGCAATTACGCATGGACGCGATGTGTGCGCAGTAGTAAAGGTTCTCATGGTCAGACCAAGTCCTTCCGCAGTATTCTCGCAGTGGGAAGGGAAAAGTGGGGTGGATTACTACAGTTTTTACTTTATGATTAAAAGAAGAAAAACTAACTGTTTCCTCAATCTGATAAACTGTGCTGCCACATAGTCAGTAAATTTACCTTTAAAAGTAGTGTACGTAAATATTGATACGATGTAACATATTCAAGTAATGCATGATTTTATATATGAGGGGTATATTCGTACATAATGTAGGGCACATACGTACATACTAGCGAACCTCCGTACATAAAAACAAAAAAAAGGCCACGGTTGATAACAATATTTATTTAATAACAAAATATTCTATTGTGTTCAGAATTTACTCCGAGATACTAATTATTAAATTTAATATAGCGCGCACGATTTCGTATACCGTGTCAGATTCCTGGATATTTCGTACCAGCGCATGAGACCCCCCCACCGCTCCGAAAATATCCGTAAATCCGCGCAATTGTCGCATGAAAAGTCAGTCTTCTGTTGAAATAAGTACGAGAAGGAACTCTATGATAATCGACTAACCGCTTGATCTCATCGATTATACGCCGCTCGGCATTGTCGCTCGACACAATTATTTTCGTTATTGTCAATAAATTTAGCGCTTCTCCGTGTGATCCACGTCCGCGCAAGTTTTAATAAAAATTTAAACACAAAGTGAAAGTACAAGAACATTTTTTGTCAAACCTCTGCTTTCCTCATACTTATTTCGCGGTATTTCACAGAACTGGCGAATTAAAAATTATATTAAATATGAAAACGCGCTTATCGAAGGGCGCGGATGAAGGTTTTGCTTGTAACTATTGATAAATTAAACTCAAACCTTTGTTAACTAAACATTGCTTCTTCATTTAGGCTCTCTGAAATCAAACTTACATAAAAATCAGCCTTGAAATGGAATCAAAAACAGTTATCTTATACATACGATAAAGTAAATTCACATAACAATTCACGGATACATGACACTTCTTCGTTTTAGAAAAAACTAAAAGTCTATTAAGGGAGGCTTCTACTTTGTTGTGCAAAAAAATGATAATCACGGCTCGAGGAGAACTTTTTTGAGAAGAGGAAAGTGTACTCTATGGTTCTGGCATAGCAGATTAGGTGTAAGTATAAAACATTTCATTTTATTCGCCCATAAACTTCAGTTTAACTTTAAACGCCGTTATCTCGAAACCATGTTTTCCAAGTTCGCGAAAGTGCTCCTGCATCCCCTAGATGAGCAATCGTTATAAAATTTGGCAGGCACGTGTGCAACAAACGTGTTGTGTAACGTCGCGAGAAAAAGCACTATCTATTTCTTTTTCCTCTCCTATTTTATTCAACTCCGGCGAAAACGCGGGCTTACCCGATGCCACATGGAAATCGTGGAAAACTACGAAAACCAATACACACGATAACGGCATTCTCATTTTTCGACGGGTCCTTATATTTTCTTTAGAATTAGGCGTACCACAGCCGAAACGAAATATATCGATAAGAAGCGAGCGTCGCGCATAATTTCCCACGCGAGAGCACAGTCGGTCTTGACCATATCTATACGCAACCGTCAAACGCAGTTGATGATAAAATCCTTACCCATAAGAACGTACAACACACGAAGACACACGAAAATATCGAAATCCTTACTCCACAAAAATATACATTCTCCAAAAGAAAATCCTTGATGCCGAAAAGTTGACCTGGCAATAAAACTACGTTAGTATTTCCCATGCGCTCTCACACCTGGGTCAACAAAGCCTATCTTGAGGCAAGCACGGCAATGCGACCAAGGCCCTTTTTCCTCCCTATATTTTTCCAACGCTCCAGATAACGAGACGCGGACTAGTTTCCGAGAATCGAGATGGAGATCACACACATCATAGCCTACACCCAATCATAGTCCTCAAAAATATTTCCCCTTCCAACTCGACCAATCATATGCACTTGTAAATTTCCTACATCCTTCCCACCAATCAAAAAATTAACGCATGACAAAAATGCACTTTTCGAGAAACTTCTTCTCCCACCATCCCAGCATCCAAAATATCTTACAAGCTAGGATACAACAATCTTGAAGTCAGTGTTCCATCATCACTCGTTCAGAGCTAGTCTCCCAACAGTGTTCCATCACCACTCGTTCAGAGCTAGTCTCCCAACAACTTTCATCGGAATAAGTAGAACATCTGTCTCCTGACAGCAAACGCGAAACTTGAACTTCGCAATTGTTCCTCATAAAAACGCGAACTGTAAGAAATCATTTAACTATCTACGTCGAATGTGTACGTGTGAAACTCCCGTGTGTGAAAATTTGTATCAACGTGTAATCTCAACATTGACACGGAGCGCGCGCAACCGAGGGGTCCGACCTACCTGCGGAGGCCCGAACCTGACGGCTATAAACAGATTAGCGTATCCACTACCCATCGGCAAATGTAAGCGAAATATTTCATGTATATTTTTGTATTATTAATTTAATACAATTAACCAAATTGGTTAATTATAATAAACCCCGAATTCTCAATCATTTGCGTAAATCAATTTATTTATCAATCGAGTCACTGCATCATTCCCATCTTTGCATGCACCTTTCCCTTTTTCACCCTCATCCCGAGCTATTGCGCTAGGCGTAGGCTAAAAAGAGGGAACCGCGATAAAACATATGCCCACGTCCCCTCAGGACGTGACATATAATTTTTGGGGGCTCAACCGGGATTGTAAAAAGGGTATGTGCTGTTGCAAATTGCCTTAATGGATAAGGAATCCACATGCGAGTCGCTCGATTTAAACATTACTGAGGATTTACCGCATTCAGAAACAGACGAACCAGGTCAATCCCGTAGTACAGGGTACGCATTGAGAGGATCAAACGCTAATTTATTATCTGGCCTCGAAGCTCCTAAAAGATCCATCAAAAAATTAGCATTACCAACTAAGGGAAATCCAGATAATTCAAACAATATGGCTCTAGGAACGAATCAATTAATATCTTTGAAGGAAGCTGTTAGCGTTGTTCCGGAATTTGACGGGAAAAATATCCCCTTCTCAGAATTTATGACCGGTTGTGAAGATGCCAAAGATATGCTTCCAGCCGAATCAGAGAAGTATTTAGTAAAATTATTGAGGAACAAATTGAAAGATCTAGCCAGAGAAAGCATACATGGAATTAAATTCGAGACAGTAAAAGACCTCGTAGATTTTCTAAAAAAATTATACGCGCCAAACAAATCCGAGATTCAGCTGTTGGGAGAACTCAGCAATATCTACCAGGCAAGCGGCGATAGCGTTATGGAATTCGCGACGAAAATTAGGAAAAAAGCAAGAGAAATATTAGAAGCAAGAAAATTAGCCAATAATGGGGAAGAGGACCAAATATTTAGGAGACAAATGGATGAATATTTTCTCACAAGTTTTAAACGCGGATTAAAAGAGGAGATCGAACACCGACTCCCACCGTGCGTAGACATGCCCACCGCCATCGATCACGCGGTTAGAATCGAACGCGATCTCAAGGCTCGAAGGGAATTGGAATCGCGTTCCACCAAATCTGAAAGAGCTATTCCGACTAGACCTGTGAGGATATGCAACATTTGCAAAAAGGACAATCACCCGTCCGAAGCTTGTCGATTTGCAACGGTAATTTGCCAAATTTGTAAAATCCAGGGCCACCGCGCCAATGAATGTCGAAAATCTGCTAATGATCAGGGGTCTGTCACGTGCCAAACTTGTAAAAAAATAGGACATACCGCGGACAAATGTTTTCGCAATCAAAAATCCTACACAATTACGTGCCAATTGTGTAAAAACCCAGGGCACACGGCCAGCGAGTGTACATTGCGTAAAGAGCCACAAAATTTCTCCAATGATCGTCCTCGCCCCTCATCTGTTCCCCAGTGCCAATACTGTCACAATCATGGGCACACTGCGGACAGATGTTTTAAAATTCCGAAAAATTCGCCGCAAAACAATATACCTACCTGCCGATACTGCAAAAAGATAGGTCACACATTAGAAAATTGCCGCACACTTGAATATAATAAGTCGCAAAACCTGTCGGGAAACGGGAGGAATACCCTTCGGACGGGCGCGCCGAGCGGTACCCCGATCCCCACGCGTCCAGCAAATTTGGCCACGCAAGAGGCTCAAGCCGACGATATCCGACCTACACAGTAAACGCAGAAAACTTCGATAAGCTACCCTCGGTGTGTATCGGAGCACTACCGGAAAAGGGTCGCACGATAATGCTATTAGACACTGGAGCCATTCCCAATCTCATAAAGAAAGAATATACAAGGAATATGGTCGGTATCGATGAGTCAGACATTATAAAATTAAAAGGTATATCAGAGCTACCAGTGTACGCGTTAGGGAGCGTAATAATTCAAGTATTCGGGTTTAATGCCCTATTTCATATAATTCCAGATTCGATACCGCTCCCCTATCCTGGATTATTAGGGTCGAATTTCTTTTTTGAAACTAAAGCAAAAATTAATTATGCAACAGAACGTTTTGAATTCGGAACAAGATCTTGGCCATTTGAAAAATCAGGCGAACCTGACGAGGTGATAGAAATCCCCGCGCGTTCGGAAACTTCCTTTCACGTAAAAGTGGAGGATAGCACGATAAAGGAGGGTTATCTCTCGCCTTTAAAAATCCGCAATGGTGTATATGCCGGCGACTGTCTGGTAACAAACATCCGCGGTAAGGCTCATTTGAAGGTTTACAATACCACAAATGATGCCATACGACTGATCGTGCCAGTCGTAAAACTGCAAGAATTTGACACGATCGGAGACTTAGCAGAAAATAAAACAAATCAAGATTGCATGACAATTTTTAACTCCAGTTCGATCCCTCGTAACTCTTCTATTTCAAGCGACGATTGCAAGACAATCGCGTATATCCAGGGTCCAAAGGAGGCCAATTTTAAAAAATCGACGAAAAATGTCGAATTAAAAACCTGGCATCGCCCCAAAGAGAGCGATGAGCAAGGAAAATTTAGAAAAAATTACGGTAGCGAGGAAAGAACTGGAACTGAGATCAATCAATCAAATAAAAATAATAATAAAATATCGGGCCAAGAATCAAAATCGAATAAAATTGGAAAATCAAGAGTAAAAATAAAAGATAAGCCAATGAACGAAGAAAATTCAAAATTGAAAATGAATAAAAATTCAAATCTGAGGGAAATTCAAACGGTAAATTGTGTTTCCATGTCTGACCCAAGATCGCGTAACATAAAAACTCTGTCGGAGCGCACGGAGACAATAAGAGGGCTCCTGCGACTCGATCATCTAGCCAAAGATGAGCTAGATCATGTAGAAAAAATTATCGAAAAATACCCAGATAGGTCTCACATAAAAGGCGAACCTCTGGAGTCTACATCTGTGCTGCGACATAAGATCCCCACGGTCGATGACCTCCCGATCAATACAAAACAATACAGGTTTCCTCAGGCTCTTAAGGGCGAAGTCCAGCGTCAGGTAGACGAGCTACTGGACTCGAGGATTATCAACCATTCTCAATCCCCAAACAACAGTCCTGTTTGGATCGTACCAAAGAAACCCGACTCCAATGGCAATAAGCGTTGGAGAATGGTAATTGATTTTCGGGCCCTTAACGAAAAGACAATCGGTGATTCTTATCCGTTGCCTAACATCACAGACATTCTGGATCAATTAGGCAACGCGAATTATTTCTCCGTATTCGATCTAGCGTCCGGATTCCATCAGATAGAAATGAATCCCGAAGATAAGCCGAAAACTGCTTTCTCTACTCCATATGGGCACTATGAATTTTCGAGAATGCCTTTTGGGCTGAAAAATGCCCCGGCGACTTTCCAGCGCTTGATGGACGTCGTGTTGAGTGGACTCCAAGGAGTGTCCCTCTTCGTTTATCTCGACGACATCGTCGTTTACGCCAAGGATTTAGAGGAGCACGGCGCGAAAATCGAGGAACTGATGGAAAGGTTGCGTAAAGCCAATCTACAGTTGCAACCGGATAAATGTGAATTTCTCAGGCCAGAAGTTAATTACCTAGGGCATATAATCGGGAAGGACGGTTTAAGACCGGATCCCAATAAATTGTCAGCGGTAAGGGAATTTCCAGTTCCCAAAACTGTTAAAAATATTCGGCAATTTTTAGGCCTAACAGGTTACTACCGTAGGTTTATTAAGGATTTCTCGAAGATCGCAAAACCATTAACACGACTCTTGGAAGATAAGGTCGAGTTCGAATGGACGGAGGAAACACAAAAAGCCTTCGAAGTACTCAAAAATAAACTCTGTGAAGCTCCCATCTTGCAGTATCCAGACTTTGAAAAACCGTTCATAATAACAACGGATGCTTCCGGCTACGCCTTAGGCGGAGTATTATCACAAGGTGAAATCGGGAAAGATAAACCGATCGCTTATACATCGTGCGTACTACGCGGGGCAGCCCTTCGGTACGATACGTATGAAAAAGAGGCAATGGCAATTATTCATAGCGTCAAAGCTTTCAGGCCGTATATTTACGGTAGGAAATTCACGCTTGTGACCGATCATAAACCCCTAGTCTGGTTTAAAACAGCCAAAGACGCGAACGCACGCGTCCTGAAATGGCGACTTAAACTTTCGGAATACGACTACGACGTCGTGTACAAACCAGGGAAATTAAATTCAAACGCCGACGCTTTATCACGTAACCCTATCGAAAATCTCGAGGACGTCAAAGCCATACCTCATTACGAACAAAAAAACGACGAGAATCTAGATGAGATAGCACAGGACATACTCCGCGAATTAGCAGAAAACAGTGTTAGCGAAAACGAAGGCCCTATACGTTTTACAACTCAAGCAGAAATTCATGAAACCCCAAAAATAGAAGGAATAAATGTCGTCACTCGCTTGCAAGCGAAGAACTACGTATCTCAGGTAGCTAAGAAAACAAAACAACAGGTTAAAGAAAAACTCGGTGACGATGTATCGGAAATGGTTGACGTACCTGCCTCCAAGGAGACAGATGTGCGCTCCAAGTCCCGGCGTCTTGCGCTCCGAAATCGTAAGGCCATAAACTACGAGGAAAGTAGCAGCGAGGAAACAGAAGCCGAGATAACAAGGCCCGCGCGTGTTAGGCGACTCCGAAAGGGCACTGACCCCGAATCAGCTGAGAGGCCTAACCTGCGCAAAGCACCTCAAATTCCTAATCCCAAAAGTTCCACTGACCTAGATTCCGACTCCACCAACGCAGTTGACTCATTATCCTCTGAGGATGAAGGACTTCCCATCCAGGAAGACAAAACCTCGGAATTTAAAATCGCGAATTGCATAACAAGCAAAGAATTGTTCCATTTTCGCAACGATAACCTAGTATATTTTGTCGACTCAATTGGAAAACCTTGGGACTCTGGATCGCAAAAATTATTTGAAGTAAATAAACTTCCCCTCTGGAAGAATCTAACAGAAGGTCGTGCTTATAGTAAACAGGTTGGAAAAAAATATCACATTGCCCTAGTCATCAAAGGCGAGTATTCTGGCTCATTATCCTTCGTATCAGAAAATATTAAAGAAAGCGTAAGGGAATTAAAAGATCTTTGCGAAAATCTCAAGCTCCAATCAGTGAGTATTTGCCACAGTAACCACGTCGAGCGCCTAATATGGGCTGACGTCTTGAACATAATAAAAGAAACATTCAAGTCCAGTGAAACAAGAGTAATCATCTGCTTAGGGACACTACGCTACGTGCCAACCGAAAAACGAGATTCCATTTTCTACGAGATGCACAAGTCCCCTATAGGAGGACACAAAGGCGTCTGCAAGACATATAACAGAATTAAAAGAGAGTATTTTTGGGAAGATTTGAAATCGGATATTCAGAGAAGAATTCAGCAATGCCTAGATTGTCAATTAAAGAAACTGGTTAGAGTCAAAACAAAACAGCCAATGATCATAACGGATACACCGGGCACGGTTTTTGAAAAAATATCGATGGACATAGTAGGTCCAATGCAACGTACGTCCAATCAGAACGAATACATTCTGACTATCCAAGACAACCTTTCAAAATTTTGTGTCGCTATTCCACTCCCAAATGCACTAGCGACAACGGTCGCCGATGCATTGATAAAGAAATTTATATGCGTTTTTGGTGCACCCAAGGCGCTATTAACAGATCAAGGAAGTAATTTTTTAAGTGGCCTCATGAAACGAATCGCTAAACGATTTCGAATTAAGCGATGTCGGACAACGGCATTTCACCCTCAATCTAACGGATCCCTTGAGAGATCTCATCATGTATTGGCTGAATTTTTGAAACAATATACAGATAAGGATAATGAATGGGATCAATGGCTAGAATTAGCGACCCTTTCATATAATACCAGCGTTCATGAGAGTACAAAATATACTCCATATGAAGTAGTTTTTGGCAAACTAGCGAGAGTTCCATCAAGCGAACCACTTAGAGAATCCGATCAGTTGCCCACTTATCGCGGGTATTTGATTGAATTAATTACGAGAATAAATGGAATCAGGAACCTCGCCTATGAAAACCTAGTCTCGTCCAAACATCGTTCGAAAAAATATTATGATAAAAATGCTAATCCAAAGAGTTTTAAGGTTGGAGATTTTGTCTATCTCCAAAAGGGTCCCAAACCAGGTAAACTTGGAGACCATTATACTGGACCACATAGGGTGCTAGAAAAACTGGACAAGGGTAACGTGAAAATCCAATATTACAAAAAAGCACGCATTGTTCACGAGAATAGATTACGGTATTCGCACATTAACGTCGAACAAAGCCGAAAAGAAAAACCAAGTCGACGAGAGTCGACGAATCCGATTTTAACCCTAATTAAACAAATAATAATAATAATTACCCTATTTTTCAGGTGGCCGTTATCAACCTATTCAGTATCAACAATATCACCTTTGTACTTGCAACCAGCGAAAAATATTGACTTTTTAATTACAGTATCCTCAGTACAGAACACCGGAAACTACTTATATTCAAACCACGCCGAAAGAACTGTTTCACAATTCGAGAAAGATTTCCTGTCGCGAACCTAGATATAATCGCTTATGTCAATTCAAATTTATATACGTAGTTATTATATTATATTAGAAAATCATTACATTACTATATGCATACGCAACATTGTAGCAAAGAGCGCCAAATATTCCAAAATAGCTGTTGTTAGTAGTATAAGCCTCGGACGAATTGTATACAATTCAATGAAGAAGTCTATTTATATAGTGGTACTTGCTGGCGAAATAGTACACGTTATTCATTAGATAGTAATAGAAGTAAATCTGATCAGGTTAAAAGAATATTACGATCAACCTGTCACTCGTGGGAACGAAAAATATCTCCTTACTCCTCGAACTCATATACTACCAAAAGAAGATCTCAAACAACCTGTAATTCCTTACTTCCTTCATATTACCTTTACGGAGACATCTGGTACAAGTTCATGGCTGCTCCTGTCGAAGCCATACTACCTGCAAGCATGAAGCCGGCGACGAAGTCTACTTGGCGATACACCAACCCAGAATCACCCTGTGGGATCTATTCCGCAGAACATCGACAACGTACGAAAACATATCATGTTTCCTGTGGAGCAACCCGCTGCCCTAAACAATATGGCACGGGGCATCAGTGGCCAAAACACTGTCAATCAAGAGGAGAAGTTGTTATATCTCCTGGATAACAACGATATATAACGCCAAGCGGACTCCATCTGGAATCGCACCTGGGAAAATTCATTCAATTCGGTACAGCAAGCGCTGGTCTCACCCGAATGTTACCCATCATGCGACCAATCAAGCTCCTCATACATACGGTAATCCATGTATACAGCCAATACACTGTGTATGGCTGGCCGATCTACCTCGTCGATGCAGGTGCAGGAAGAAAACCTCAACGGATGCAGAGATTGGTCAAGAACTTTATAAACTCGTGACGGCCCCTTCAGCCGAACCAAGGAGTCATACCAAGACCAACGCTGCAACACATGATGTCCACCTTAACATTTCCACTAGTCCAAAATACGACGAATCCTCCAAATCGCGTTCCTTCCGTTTAGTTTACGCGAGAAGACATATTCAGGTACAAAAAGATCATCATGATTGATCATTTTTTAAATTACTTTTATTCTCATTATTTTGTTCTTCTAACCTTGTCAGGTAAAATAGGATTAAACAAGCAAATAAGTATCGATGCATAAAGGGAGCGAAAAATGTGATACATCTTAAGCAACAAAAAAATCTACATATAACTATAATTTTAAAAAGGGAAAAAGGAAACCTCATTGAAGATCTGTCTAAATATATATATATATACAATAAAAAGTAATACCTACTTTCCAATGTTTTTAAGTCACATTGTAAGTCGATCAATGACAATGCCAATTCATATTATCGTGCCATTATACGTTTGATCACCACTCCCAACGATTACGATCGAGCGAGACGCTCAATCCTAAAGGGGGGAGGTGTAACGTCGCGAGAAAAAGCACTATCTATTTCTTTTTCCTCTCCTATTTTATTCAACTCCGGCGAAAACGCGGGCTTACCCGATGCCACATGGAAATCGTGGAAAACTACGAAAACCAATACACACGATAACGGCATTCTCATTTTTCGACGGGTCCTTATATTTTCTTTAGAATTAGGCGTACCACAGCCGAAACGAAATATATCGATAAGAAGCGAGCGTCGCGCATAATTTCCCACGCGAGAGCACAGTCGGTCTTGACCATATCTATACGCAACCGTCAAACGCAGTTGATGATAAAATCCTTACCCATAAGAACGTACAACACACGAAGACACACGAAAATATCGAAATCCTTACTCCACAAAAATATACATTCTCCAAAAGAAAATCCTTGATGCCGAAAAGTTGACCTGGCAATAAAACTACGTTAGTATTTCCCATGCGCTCTCACACCTGGGTCAACAAAGCCTATCTTGAGGCAAGCACGGCAATGCGACCAAGGCCCTTTTTCCTCCCTATATTTTTCCAACGCTCCAGATAACGAGACGCGGACTAGTTTCCGAGAATCGAGATGGAGATCACACACATCATAGCCTACACCCAATCATAGTCCTCAAAAATATTTCCCCTTCCAACTCGACCAATCATATGCACTTGTAAATTTCCTACATCCTTCCCACCAATCAAAAAATTAACGCATGACAAAAATGCACTTTTCGAGAAACTTCTTCTCCCACCATCCCAGCATCCAAAATATCTTACAAGCTAGGATACAACAATCTTGAAGTCAGTGTTCCATCATCACTCGTTCAGAGCTAGTCTCCCAACAGTGTTCCATCACCACTCGTTCAGAGCTAGTCTCCCAACAACTTTCATCGGAATAAGTAGAACATCTGTCTCCTGACAGCAAACGCGAAACTTGAACTTCGCAATTGTTCCTCATAAAAACGCGAACTGTAAGAAATCATTTAACTATCTACGTCGAATGTGTACGTGTGAAACTCCCGTGTGTGAAAATTTGTATCAACGTGTAATCTCAACATTGACACGGAGCGCGCGCAACCGAGGGGTCCGACCTACCTGCGGAGGCCCGAACCTGACGGCTATAAACAGATTAGCTTATCCACTACCCATCGGCAAATGTAAGCGAAATATTTCATGTATATTTTTGTATTATTAATTTAATACAATTAACCAAATTGGTTAATTATAATAAACCCCGAATTCTCAATCATTTGCGTAAATCAATTTATTTATCAATCGAGTCACTGCATCATTCCCATCTTTGCATGCACCTTTCCCTTTTTCACCCTCATCCCGAGCTATTGCGCTAGGCGTAGGCTAAAAAGAGGGAACCGCGATAAAACATATGCCCACGTCCCCTCAGGACGTGACAGTTGATTAGTTGAACTAGAAATATGCAAAAATATTCAAACATTATCATTTTATTTTTAAAAACTGCAAACATTCTGGGTATAAACTGAACTTCTCCTTCGATCGCTCAGATCGAAGCGGAAGCTCATTTTTTACCTAAAAGCTTTTAAATAAAAAATAATAGTGCGACTATTATTTATTATTTTTCATATTTTGTCTTGATTCTAATTCGACTTATACACAATATTGTACAAAGTAATAATATGGTTGATTTTTTTGCTTCAGATCATCTGCAGGACTTAGGTCTTCCGGAAGCGAAAAATATCATCGCCGGCGCACCGACATACGTGGCTCCTACTCCTAGTACCATGTTATTTCAAACTTGAAATAATATCATCATCTTCAATAAAGACCGCTTAGTCAACATACCAAATTTCAACATTCTGCATTTAATATTTATTGCATAAAAAATTGGTGAAAAATCGAAACTTTTTAGGCCCAACCAAGTAGGAACCTCCCCTATTTAACGCTTCTTTTATTATTGTTTTATTCATGAGATTTTTTTCGTTTTGTCCTTATAGGATAAAATCAACCTTAAAATGAGATAACACATAATTTAACGTTAAAGTACTGTACATTGTAAGTGGAAAGGTTTTTTCCAAAGTTAAGGGGGGAGATACCTTCAGGCGAGAGGAGTCGCTGATTTTCATGATTTTTTTATTTTAAGGAAAGATTTTTGACCATCTTTGGAACTCAGGGTATGTTTCATTACTACTTTTGGCTGTTACATGGGATTTTTTTATTTGTATTAATCTTGGAAACTGGCGGAAATATGGCACGGTCTTCTAAACTGCCTTTTCAAAATTGGCCTGACGTATAACTAAAAAAACTAATCGACCGATTCCGATGAAATTTGGTATACATCTTTCTAACCTTATTGATTTAAACATGACTCAAGAAGTTAAAAATTTTTTTTTTTTAATATTTTTATTCCAAACCGTAGTTATTTTTCGGAAAATTAATTCTCTTTGTTTCAAAGCGTATCATTTCATAAATTTTTTACATTCCTCACTTATTCTTGGTTCATATTCCGCGTATGAGTATTAATCAAAGAAAAGTCTTCTTTGGTTTTTTTTCAGATTGATCACGCCGACGCTACGTGTCGCGCCGTCTGACAACGTCCGCCGCGACCCGTTTAGAGACCATGCCATACCTCCGCCATTTAAAAAAATTGATTAATAACAAGTACCATGTAATAGCCAAAGTAGTAATAAAATGTTCTCTAAGTTTCAAAAATGGTGCAGAAATATTTCCTCTCAACAAAAATCATGAAAATCAGCAAATTCTTCCCACGCCTAAATGTATCTCCCTCCTTAAAATGCTAGCAGTCTTCTCTGTAGTAGTAGATTTGGGTTTCGGTAAACTTAAAATTACAGCTGATACTTAAACTCTTCCTTCATTATTGTTATGGGGTTCGTATCATGTTCGGCAGAAACATTTTTATGAAGGTTAATAATGCGAGTTTCGAAAGTTGATGGTTTGATGCCGATTTTTTTGCGAATATTCTAATCGATAACCTTTTATCCAGAATTTCGTTTACTGCAGTTGTCATCGGGTCTTCATGTATCTCTCCGATTCTGGTCCCCTTTCTCTAGGAATTTTGCATCATCGTTCTGAAATAATATTGTTTTATAAAATGAACAATTATTTCTAAAAATACAAACACAACAAATGACTGCCCATAACTGACGAAACGAACAACATACTAAGGAATCTTTAATGATTTATTTATGTTGAATTTACAATCAATTATTTACATATTGAAGCGGAAATTACAGCAGATAGACGAATTTGAAATTAGGTGAAAAATTTATTTATGCAGTGTCAAAACACGTTGCGCTTTGACGCAACGAAGCCGGTGACCGCACTGCCGCCTCACTCCTCAAAGTGAGTGTGTGGAAGTGCGAGGCATCCATGCAAAGATAAATGCGTGAGCGTGTTGGATAGTCTAGATATGGCTACTGTACGTATGTGCCCCTTGCACCAATCCAACCCACTTTCCCCTGTATCGTTCGCCACGTATAATTAGTCGATCGCTTTTAAATTCTCCCTACGCAAATGCAAGCATCATGTCCGCAACGACAATTTGTGTCTGGGGCGTTGGTAATTTGCGACGCGCCAGCCGGGTGCTAAAATTACTCGGTAGTCATGATTTATTCATTACAAGATCCGAATTCAGTCGATGAAGAAAAAAAAACAATTTGAACAATTTCTTGTAGTTCCATCAGAATTTGGAAAAATTGTTCACGTACCACTATTATTTTAATTACATATGTATTACAATTGAACGCGAACATTATCGTGTTAATTTATTTATGGAACATTATTTCGTTGCCTGTTCGCTGCATCGGAGGAAAAGTTGCTTACACTGCCAACATCTAAAAATAATTTAATCGGATCTATTTAAATCAAATAGATTTCTTCCTTGTCTTACGGCCTACTACGATCCTATTTGTTTCAAATGTATTTTTTTAATTTGTTTCTGCTATTCTTGTTAAATATCGAATACATTCAAATAAAATTAATCCAATTTTGATTAGTATAAATCTTTTTTTCGTACAATATACACAACAAATCCGAGTGTACTATATGCATAGAATATTTATTAAATGAAAAATAAAATGAAATACTTAATATAGAGTTCTACCACAATCATTTTGGGTCATAATTCGTCATTTCCAGACCTTCTGAAATGATTTTTTTTAATATTTCGCCTACAGCCGGAATCAAACACAACCAACCTACCTATGGCTACGCACGCTGCCGCTACGCTACCGAGTGTTTGTAGCATCTTAAGGAGGTACGGTGATTGGAGCGAGTTCAAGATAAAAGCCCAATTTTTTTATAGCAACGTCGAGATCTTCATCCATGCGTATGCGAAGTTTCCACGAGATTTACCGTACACTTTCCGAGTTATTAATTGTTAAAGTTGGTGAATTAGTCACACGTAGACGACAAAATGTGCCTGCCCTCTCATATATCGATTTTTTGTGCTACTCGGAGCCAAGAAACACGTAAAAAAACTGATAAGAAATAAGCAATAAATCTTGAAATATAGTCGCAAAAACCGAAGTTTTCCGAGAGCGAGACTTCTCGTGACGTAACAGCAGCCATCTTGCTCGACGTGTGGCAACGCCGGATACCCGCGCAAATTTGATTCGTCTATCGGATATTTTCAACGCGAATTAAAAATATGATTGTGCGAAGCCGTACATTTTTTAATGGATTATAAAGGGCCTTTCGTCGATATTTACTTGAAGTTCTTTTACGTACAGCAAAGGCATCTCAATTTTTCTAGCGACATGTGCCTATACAATGCATCTATATATAAATTCAGCATGGGAGAACCGTCATATAAAATAAACGTTCCTTTTTATACCTGCAAATATTGTGAAAATTGAGAAAGGGAAAAATAACATAACAATCGATTAAATATGTTTTGACTTTGGACAGATTGGACATTGGACATTGAGGCTTCAACGCGACGTTTTTTATTTGCAATCGCAATATTATCTTTTCATTTTCTAATTCTTGTCCGTCAAAATCTACATTTGTCTCTAAACTGGACTTCAGGTATAATCCCGTTACTCTTTTGATAAACTTCCACAGTATTTTCATTCTCCATGTTAACCGGCTACAAAAAATAATAAGCCGGGCGCGTGGAACCGATGACAGCCACCGAAAATGCGACGATGCTAAACGTCAACGATATGGCGTACTACTGAACTCGAGTAGTAGATTATTAAGGTCGTTTCCATATTATAAAAATAATAGAAAAATCGAAATTCAATACTTAAAAAATATTTCTCGAAAAATAAGCCGTATACATATATCTAAAACGTGGCGGTATTGCGGCGTGAAATAGAATCTAAGTTTACTAGCATGGTCATCACTGTACCTCCTTAATCGCAGATATGGCATAAGACGACAAATCAATTCCTATAATTAATTGTTGTATCACATTAAGTATATCAATTGGTTAATGTCATTGTGATAATTAGGGTTTTATCAAATACCTATAGGAAGAAATACTATAGATTTTGAAAACATAACATGTAAATATATATACTAGCTGTCGTACCCGACGCCGCTCGGGTGCGTACGATTTTCACTATTTCTCGCTATGCACTTCTTCTTCGCGTCAACACTGTTGCGACCAAGTGCAGATTTCCTTTTCGGCAATGCGAAAACGTTAAAGTAATCTCGGTCATATTTAAGTACGTAAGTAACGTCATCTGATCACGAAAATTCAAACGGAACACTCGATGTTATGGCTGTCAACATTTTTCAGCGGGTCTGACCTTTTTCTCCGCTGCTTAATATTAAGGAGGTTGGAGCGTTAGCCACAATCCAAGATTAAAAAAAATACATGTTACTCTCGAGACCAGACTGAGTCCTTACGAAATTTTTCAATTTTTTTCCGCACCAAACACCAGACATAAAAAATAGTTTAATGTATACAATTTTACGTGCAATTAGATGGGCAAGACGTTCACGCTACGGGTGATGTAATTTTTTTTGCTATTTAGCACCAACATAAACCATTTCTAACAACGGATTAACGCGAACTGAACCTTTGTAAACATTTAGAAAAAAACCCACCTTGCCCAACGTAAACCATATATATTCAATATGGAACCATTAAGGTTTGATCAAAGATTACGAATATTGGCTGGCGAATCAAGATCATGGCCGCCAACCTCAATGTCCGCAAAGTTGTCGTATTCCAGCAACACTTTATATTAATTAATGGTAATAATAAATAATTTCGTAAAATAAATACAAATAAGCGTGATTATAAATAACTCTAAATTTACGTGAGTAACGTCATCCGATCACGAAAACAGAAACAGTACACCCGACGTGTCAGGTGGAGCACATGGTGGCGCGCGCTCGCTCGCGGATGTTTTCGCCACAGTCTTACATAGAAAAGGGTCACACAGTCAATATATATCGCGATATGCGTGATCCCGTCAATAATTATTGATGTCTAAACGCGTCAGCAACTATCTTGATATGTGTATTGTGACGAATATCGCGATACTGGATCGCGATATTTAGTGACTGTGTAGCCCTGGCCGTGCGGGTCTTGTAACTCGATAGAAGATCAATGGTGTCGCGTATTGAAGCCATCTTTGGTATCGCTAGTATCAAGGGATGTTGTTTTGATAGTTATTTGGTGGATATGAAATCTCGTGGCGGTTTGATCCATGCTAATTTAAATTCTTTCATCTTATATGCTACATTGAATCGTGTTTTGCGAAGCATGCCTCAATCTTTTATGCATTTGATTTAAGGCGTCTGGCCACCTTGGCCGATCGAAAAATGGGTATATTTTTTAAAAAAATAATAAACTCGAAAGTATGGGCCGGAATATTTTTATTTTTTCACACAACGTCAGAAGGGGCTTTAAGAATAACGTTAATAAATTTCCGTTCAAAATATTTTTAAAATGACGCCGTTATGCACATTGTCGCGGAGGCCCGCCGCACGATATGCGCGGTCGTCGTCCCAGCTGTGACCCAGTCATGTCTCATCAGAAAAAAAATCAGCTCATTCGTGAGTAGTGTCGCTACAATGTAGCGTAGCGGTTAGTTTACCATTAAAAAAATTATGGTGAGCCGAAGAAAAAAATTAGTATTTTTCACCGAAATTTTTCGAGCAAAAACAATAATAAAACAAAAACTAATCAAATGATGGCAAAAATCCTACGTGACATTTTAGATAATGTTTCTAAAAGTATTGTGTACAAATTTGAAAGCAATCGGACCGATAGTTTACGATATTTCGATAGTACCAGTTCAAAAAATGTGGTTTCGAGATAACGCAGGACAGCTGCGTGAGCTATTCCGTGAGAGTTATAAACACGGATCGAACCGCACGTTCGATCGCCCGCAGCGGCTCAACCTTTCTGCCGAAAAATAACTGTAACTTGGTCAATTTTGCGTTTTCCAATACGTACTATGGCTCAAATTGTTCTTAACAGTTCAGAATTTATTTTAAAAAAAATGAAAACAAAAATTACATGGTGGCCAGATGCCTTAACTCTCGAAAGCGTGTTAGCGACTTACAATTTTATATTATAGATATTAGATATTCTATCCCACGAGATTGTTTATTAGATTCTATTGCGCATTAAGAGCAGCTCTGACGTGCATTTTTCCCCTTTTACTTACTTACTTTGTACTTAGTTACTTCGCTACATTGTGCGTTTTGTCTGCGATTATTTTCTACCTGCACAACAGCAATATACGAATATCATTCCGCCATCATCTTGAATTTTAAGGGAGATTTTTTAAGTGATTGATCGTGTTTATAGGATTAGTCCACTCAAAAATATTTTGACGTACAAAATATAAGGTGCTATTTCCATATTTATTGTTAGCGAAAGTAGCAATCGATGTATACGTGTACATAGAAATACTTGCGACCAGTAACCTCAATTATTCATGCCATTTAAAACTTATTAAAACTTACATTCTTTTTCTGCAGCTATATATGCATTAAAGGGAAAAACCAGTGCACATGAATTGAACCAAAGATATCAAACTTTTCAACCAAGCATCAACCCATTCAGCTCGAATGTATTTTATGCATAAGAGAACAAAATTGATTTATCCTCATTAAGCGCGCTTGGATTTCAATGGTAGCGCTGATGGACTTTTCGCCAATTGATGAGTGGTTACATTTTTCTGACTTATACTCGTCAGTTTATTTGCATTGAAATATAATCCGTTTTTTAATAACTTGTGGAACATTTTAATTTTTAGGTTAGGCTACAACGAGAATGCGTGGCTACTGTCGTCTTAGTCGCACAGAACATTAATCGATTACAGCGACTCTAACGGACGTCTTCGGCAAGGGAACCATCCCGCACCACTAGAGTTGCAAGACCTGTGTTTAAGGCTGTGGTTTCACTGTCAAAATTTTCTTTCGGCGAGTCTGACGTTAAGTTTGCACCATTGGTTCGAAATTAATTGCGGGACAGACAGAAAACCGACTTTCATTTATGGTATAATAATAGAGAAGAGAACATAAATATATATAGAGAATAATAGAAAAGAGAATATAAATATATACATATAGGTTATGTTTGAATATATATAGGTTATATTTGAAAAAAAAGCTGCACGGAGCATCTGCGGAATTTGGCGGGAAAGGCGCAGGTAGCGCCGAATGCGGCATGGGGCACGATGAAGAGAGCGAAGATAGGGAATTTGAAAAGAAGACTATATCGGATGGTTACTCTAGTAAGGACAATACTCATGTTCGGAGTGGAGGTGTGGGGTTGGAAAGACAGACAGGCATTAGAGGAAATGGCAGGGCGATACTTGAAGATGTCAATTGGAGTGGCTAAAACATGCCGGCGTATAAACGGAGAATGGAGACAGGAAACAGGAAGGTAGGAAAACTGAAAGCGGAAGCAAGGAGGAGACCGTCAAAATACATAATAGAGAACCTGAAGATGGGCGACGATAGGTGGCCCAAATGAGAAATTGGGATAATGCGAGGGCTGGATTACGGAAGTAGAGAAGGCATTAAAAAGAGTGGGGGATGGGCTATCATTGAGAGGCACGAAGGAAGGGATGAACATACGAGCATTGAGTAAGCGATTGCAGGAGGGCTGTAGAATTAGTGAAGACCAGAATATTCAGGGGGATTGAAACCGCATAGATAATTCACGATAGTGTCCGGAATACAAAGAATGGCAAACAGACATCGGGGTGGAAAAATACTGGGAGGATAGAAACACAAAAATTAGGGACAAAGAAGAGTGGACCAGAATAGATGTGGGAATGCGGGGCGAACTGGAAGGAAAGGAGTTAAGGAGGAGAAATGCAGAATCTGCGGAATAGAAAAAGAAAACATTGAACACATATGGGGATGTGGAGAATTTAAGAAAATGATAAGGAAATAACTAAAGGAGAAAGTAGAAGAAATCATTCGAACATGGGAGAATACTGGAAAGCGATGACTTTATGTTTTTGGAGGAGAGATTATACTAGCACTATGCAAATATCACAGGGTATTCCAGAAAGAGGCAAGAATTAAGGAGAGGAAAAGGGATCAAGATGAGCGAAAGAAGAGGAAAGCAAACGGATAAAGGTAATGTGTTGTCAAGCCGAGTTAAGAACATATATATGTAGAATGAAAATGTCAAATATGCTAAAGCCCAGCAAGGCAAGTATGGAGAAAAAATAGTTTGTGTTTGAAAAATCTATAACATGATACATACACACACACACATCGAAGGCGGTATATAAATAAGGGGGATTAGGGGGGAGAGAGAAGAATTATGTGTATTTAAATATATATAAGAGGGGATAAGAGGATGTATGGTATAACCCTTTAATATATATACATATATGCATATATATTGAAGGGTTTTTACGTGAAATGGAGAGGGGGAGAGAGAGAGGTATTAAATACATACATATATAGATCATCTTTGGTATTTCACAATTGACACGTAAATTTTAAGCTACTCAATTCAGATCAACTATTTACATAAATACGTATAAGAAGTGTTTAAGTTCACTGTAATACAAATAAATGTGTTGCTGAGGACACATTTGCTATCTATAATAAAAGCGAAATCGTCTGCAACTACACGTGATGCCAGTTTGGAATAACACATCAATAAAATGTCAATATTTAATGCGGGTCAAGTGTGTAAAAACAAACATTAAAAAAATGTGGATCTTCTTCAACACACATAACCGCGTTGTTTTAAGTTGTTTATAGCATTGATATGTGTTAATTCCTAAAATTATACACTCACGTGTAACGAACAACGCATATGGATTTTCAGTGTCCGTGTCTTTCATTAAAATATATTTTGACTTCGAACGTATGAAAAATACATATATTCGAAACGTCGATATTTCGATTTGCATATAGCAAATGTATATTTACCTCAAATAGATTTTTGTGGTCTTCATATGAAGGATGTTTGTGAATTAAAAGAATGTTCATTTTATATTTTTGTACAGCATGCATACATGTATAATGCGTGTAGCAACGGTATGAAAACAAATAAATATACTTGAAGGGTTAAATTTAAAAAATGTCATGGCCAAACATTGGTCAGTAGTTTCATTCAAATAAGTAAGTGTTTGTTGCAACTAAGACAGACCATTAATTCAATGAAATAGAAAAATGTTTGTCCCGCCGAAAATTCTATTTAACTTCAATTTTTCAATTGAATAGATTCATTTAGTGGATTCAATTAAATTGTTTTTTGAACTGATGAAAACGAATCACAAATTTATTAGGAATAAATAAAATATTAAGTTATCAGACGATATTCAATAGATCTTGATTTAAATAAATACATATCTGTAGAATAAGAAATTCCAATAATGAAATGCAACGGAAAAAATTTGATTTCGCGAAAAATCTCGTTAAATTCAATTTTAAAAAATCAAATAGACGCATCTAGTGAATATCAACAGATATTTTCTGCCAGTGTAGACTAGGCAATTGTTTGTTCTCTCGTGGAAGGCCTATTGGCCTGCGCACCCCTAGCGCCCCGTAGCGTTCATATTTTTGTCGGCTGTTACAAGGACTTTGAAAACGTGGTTACAATATTGTGATAAAGAAAAAGAATTCAAATGGCGCCTCAATTGCATTTGATTCGTTTGCATTAAATCAATTCGTCTGGACAAAGACGGCAAGAAGCGTTTCCCCTTTTAGTATAGTGAAAAAAGAAAGGTAAATGTTCTCAAAATGTATATTTTTGTTTAGGTTGTAATTTTGTTATAAGGGGAAACCATGAAGCTATGTAATGACTTCCATTTATATTTCAAGAACATGTATCGTTGCTGCACCACTTTATAATATAATTTTTTAAAATTTATTTCACACAGAAATGAGAAAAATTTGGAAAACCGGCTTCGAGAGTATAACGCACAATATCAATTTGCAAACTCAAACTCAATCTGCTGAACACGTCACGGACGTAGAAAAGTTGAGGACAAAACATGACCCAAATTTAAACACAAGTTTGAACTTCGGTCATGTTCTGTGAATTATTAATTACAGTTACTGTGAAAACTTGATTAATTCAATGTATTGTTAATTATTAATAATTCAAGCTCGTATTATATGGCAACACTCCATTTCTTTGACGCCTTATAAAACTTCTTTAAAGGTAAACCTGCAGCTATCCATTTGTTGCGTTGTTCTAACTTCCAATTTACCGCAGGGAATCGATAAAATTTGCATTCAGTATTCCTTCCGGTATTTTTCAATTTATTACATAGTAACCGTCGTGGCCAATTTTAAATGAAACAATATTTTTGCTTTCATTTAAAAAATCTCGTACTACGCTCATCCAGATTTGACCGATGAAGTCAAATTGCATTGAGTTTTTTGCAATTGTTGTCCACTGCGAGCGCTGCGTTCGATTTTACTACCCTATACTCTGCACGGAGCCAATATCAGTTCTGACGTTAATCCGAGGGAACGCACATTCATTGCTACCTCTAATTTTCATGCTCGTGAATTATAGATATCTGTCTATATAGGTATTATTTCCGACTAAAATATATCGATCGAGGGCGGTGCCTAACGGGATAGAATTACCTTCCGATACATTATGTATTTCAGCAAAAGCACGTGTAGAAGGGAGCAAAGCAATTATCTTCTCCTCGTCAATTACCTATATGGGGAATGGTGATTTTTCAGAACGTTGAGGACCGGCGAGTAGCCTAATGTCCCCATACTTAACATTGTATAATTACCAATGGCTTCGACATCACTGTTAAATAGATATTGAGAAATTTACATAAAGGTTACTTCAAGAAAAATTGTCTAAAGACCGTCTTCAGAAAAACCACTTGGACTAATAGCCAACGTTACATGGGCATGGTGAGCTTAAAAATTCCTTTCCCCATAAACATATATATAAGGAAAAAATGTTATATTTCCTTTCGTTTTTGTACAATTTTGTCGAATGTTTAAATTTCGGTTTTGTAGATCTATTTTCTTCTCGAAAGAGTTTGAACGACGATCGTGCTATTTGATTCGTACCATGAAACTCGATTTTCATTGAAGAAAGACATAAACTTTGATAAATAGAGAAAAAAAGTCTATTTTGATCTTAAGCTATGTGACCCTAAGAGATGCACCAAAAATAAATCTTTTTCGAGCTACATTTTAGCTTCGAAATTTTACACCTTTTCGCAGGGAGAGCAAATTTATCGAAAAACGAATACTTCTTAAAGGCGGAAAGCATCGAAATAAATTTACGTATCCTTCATCAAGACACAAAAGTCAGAAACTTTTTATTTTATTTTTACCATTGAAAAATATTAATTTCTATTACCGATCCACTACGACTGCGAGAGAGACAACTTTTTTTTGTATCGAAGTTTTCTCCCAAGCAGCTGATATTTCAGAAAAAGGAGGAGGCCAAGTCCTTCTCCGTTAAAAGATGAAGGTCAAGTCATTATTTACTTCCTGACTCCAGCAAATTACTGGAATTATTTTTTAGTTAATTCATTACTCATTACCAATTATTGATGTCCTTCAAATTTAACTTATTCATTTACTCGAGCAAATGACTGTAATTATTTCTCAGTTAATTTATTATGCGCTGACATTGATTTATTTCCTGAAGTAGTAACTATTTAGTAGTCATTCTTTATTTTCCTTAAATCGAAATCTTCTTTAACAATAATTTGCGCGGAGGTTTTTCACCGCGTGAGTTTCGTTAGCCTCAGTTTCGTCAATAGTTGTAATAGTACAAAAAAATATAATGACCCATATATTCTGACAATATATCATCTTATAAATGTTCCTTGAAAATTTCAAGGTGATCGGATCATAATTGACAGATATATAGGCCGGCAACATAACCGGCCGACGGACGGTTATGTTGCCGTCCGTCGGAACGCTCGGAGTGTCGTTCAAAACTTTAAACGCGTTTTTTTCCTTGAAAGTACGTTTCCAAAGTCGGTGAGCAAAATATCTCGAAAACTACCGCACCGATCTTTCTGAAATTTTTGGGGCTTTTTCTAGATATGAAAATATACTTTTTGATCGAAGGACTTTTTTTCTGATGTATACTTTCGATTTAATGAATGAACAATGCCAATTTTTTTTGCAAAAATAAAAACCCACTTTTAACACCCGCCATGGTTTTAAATTTGATATTTCAAAAATTTCTTCGATCAATCATAGAATAAACTAATACATTATCAACACGCGATTAATTATACTAACAAAATGCAAACTAACATTATATTATAGTTACAAAATGCTAACAAACTACAATATAGTAGTGCCCATATTGTATTTTCCTAAAAGAACATCTGTATGATTTTTTAATATTAGATAACCTGATTCCAAAGAGCATTCCTCACCGCAAAAAACGTTTTCGGCAGTTGCTTCTCAGACATCGGCTGTAAATCTATTATAATTAAATATTTTTTCACAAAAAAATTACAACGTGTTCCTCAGATTATTCTTTTTCGAAAACCCAGTTTTTGTAGTAATTAATCATCCGGATTTTCTTTAACAAATCCCAAAAACGAGCTGTTAAGCGAACAAGGTTGGTACACATTATTGATCAGGAAATTCTCTGACTTTTCCAGGTTTCCCTCACAGGTTTCGCAAATATTCCAGGGAGATTGGGGTCAAATGAAGAACATACATTTTTTTAAGATAAAATATTTGAAAATGCGCAAAATCAAATGAAAATTATTTTGAAAGCTGTAATTGGAAAAGTAATATAAACACTGTAAAGTAAAAAAAACATTGATAGCAAAAACAGAACCTGTTATTTATTATAAATAAAAAAAATGTGTTCAGTGCCAATAATTAAAAAATAAATATAAACACTTATCTACAATAATAATTGTGTGGTTGTGTATCATCAAATGAAATGCGAATACGGTCGAACCTCGATATAACGAAGATGTGTCCATTCTCCTCGGATAGACACCCGAAACCTTTATACAACATAATAATAAAAAAATTAAAAATGGCTCTAATGTGAACCTTTCTGTCTTTAAGAAATATCCCTATATTTATACCACTAATTTTTTTTTAAGAACATTTTAAACAACATGATCTCGATGTAGAGAAACCTCGATATAACGAAAACTCGATATAACGAACTTCCCTCAAGATTCGTTATATCGAGGTTTGACTGTATATAGAGCTTTAGAGTGAAAAAGTTTTTAGTTTTTGGAATTTTCAATGTTTGTTATTGACCTAACTTTTCCTGTATGTAATGAAAAATAATATAAATATTAAAAATATACAAAAAAATTATTTCTTCACCTTTCGGTATTTTTTCAAGTCGGTTTCATTTTTCGTAATTGTTGCACAAAGTAAATTTTGGAGAAATTTCAGAGAATTTTCAAAATTCCCTGACTTTTTCCTACTTATTCCAGGAGGAAAGAAATTCCATGAGTTTTCCGGGTTTTCCGTGTTTTCCATAAGCGTAATAGCCATGGCAATGATTCGTGTGCCCAGGGTCCATTGAGATCCAAATCAAGAACGTTCAAGGAGCGGCGGATGCCGCAGATGATCGTGCAGCCCTCTCACCGGATGCGCAGGACTTTCCGGACTCGAGAAACTGAATGAGAATGAGAAGGTACGTCGTTATCCCACCGACGATCTGCAACAAAGAGATGATAAGCGAACTAACTCAAGCTGTTGTTGACCGAAATGTGGACGATATTTGAAGTCAGATCGTACCGCGGTAATTAGGGTGGCGTCGAGCGTCAGTCCCTTCGCCTGAAAGCTGTTGTCACGATGGAGCAATTGCAGGGAGAAGAGCTGAAGCTAGGAGTGAGAAGTTTAAAGAGACCGGATATGACGATCCTAGGGATGGGCGATGTTGGCTGATTTTCGTAATAGCCGATAGTTTTTTTTTATTATTATTTTTTCGTTTTAGATAATCAATCAATTTCATCAATCACTTTTCTCGTAATCATTGATCAGTTGGGTAAAAAGTTTTTCATCGGAATATGCCAAGTCAAGGTTGCGGTTGGTACAAATATTGTGCGTTTGTAATTGTTCGGTTTCCTTTCTCTGGTTGACTATTTATTCAGCTCTATTTAGCCTAAGTGAGTTATACGCCACTGGAAGACCAGCAATCGGTCGTCAGTTGCCATACTGTTTTGTTTCTACAACGAGTTTCAAAGTGCGTTTATATTGTACGATCTACATGTGTAATCATCACTCCCAATTGAATATAACTTCAAACCCCACCATACAAACCAAAATATTCCACCCTTTCCTTCGTCGCTAATGGAGCACGAGAGCCACCATATCAAATTATCATGCGTAGCTTTGTTCGCGAAATAGTGTTAGCTTGAAAGGAGGGAACGATTGGCAGGTGACAATTCGCAGCAGCTGATCATTGTTCGTGCGACAAGCAGGACTTGGAAAAAGCACCGCATTATTTTGGAACCCTGGCCCTAGAGAAAAGTTTTTCAGAAAAATACCTAATGTATCACATTGATTTATTCGCGGATCTGTCATATTGATTAGTTGTCAAGTATCGATGAAGTTGTACAATAAAAGCGCTTAACTATTCAATAATTGGGTAGGGTAGCACGATCCCCCAAAGTATCTGAAGAGTAACTTCTGGTATGATGAATGTAGCCTGCTAGCCTGTCTGTGATCAATCGCCACTTTTCGTAATTGCTCGATCAATCATTGTCGATTCGATCACTCATCGCTCATCCCCGGAAAACGCGTTTCCAAGTGGTCCAAACTCGAAGTGCGAACATACCTCTTCCTTGACCTGCTTGTCGGTCGTATCTATGAGGACTTCGTGGACGATGATGCCGGTCTTGGTGGCTTGTGCCCTTGCGGTCTCACAGGCCCACACGATCAAACCCATTTTGATGGAGTAGTAGGTGACAGAGGTGATAAAGTAGTAGTACCAGAACTCGGTCTTAAGTTCGATCATCTGTGTCCCGCCGAATTGGAGTATGCAGAAGTAGAGGGAGAACGTGATCTCGGCAAAGGTAAGGGTCACCGTCGCGACGATTTGCAGACTGAAGGTCGCGTTGAGGCGCTGAACGACCTCGCTCACGTCATTGTGTTGCCTTTTCATTGCGCGTATTTCCAGTATGATAAGAGGATTCTTTTGCTCGTGATAAACCCTGCGCAACAAATGAGGGTCCTCCGCAACCATGCTCTCCTTCAGGGCCAAAAGGTTGTAGTTGATTCTTTCGAAGCAGACGCGCAGCACGATCACGGAATCCACGTATAGCATGTCCATAAGATACACCACCAGTGTTATGTGTATCGCCAATGCCTTCGTGATGAAGGACAGCAGCTCCGTGGAATAAACGTTTGGTGCCTGGGCAACGAGGAACAAGAAGCCGGATATGTCCTTAGCATGGACGATCCAGCCTATACGAGCGAACGAGGAGATCGGCACTCTGTTCGCCAACTCGGCCAGCTCGCTGAGGAGTCGCATCCTTTGAGAACCGTACAGGTAAGAGGCCATTGCTATTGCGCAACCGAGCAGTATGTAACAGTTGCTCTGAAGATAACCGGGAACGGAATTGTACTGCAGCCTGTGCGACACGTCCATCTGATAGAGTATCAGGCCCATGAGGCCGAACGTTAAGCTCGTCAAAAGCGTTGAGTACATGCAACCGGGTTTAGATGAGACGATTGTCGATTCTGACGTGATCTTGTAGGGAAACAGACCGTAAATCTGCAACAGTACGAAGCACGGTCGCATCAACGATATGTAATCCGTGGCTCGGAAGAGACGCCACTTTTTCGAACGCTTTTGAACACCCCCGAAGGCATCCGATGCACCCATCACGATCACTTTCCCCCTGGCAGCTCTTGCCACGACGATTAAACGCAACCTTGTCTCCCGAACTGGCTCGCGATGCTCACTGATCGACTGCTACTTACCCATTGCACCACAGCACTCCTCATTACCACCCCGCTGGTGCATCTGCCTTCTTTGATCGCGTGTTACCGATTATCGTTGTCATGACGATGTCCGCTAGTTCGATCGATGTTCTATCGCCCCAGTTGACTACCGTTTTCTTTTTCATCCTTCATTTTTTAAGATACTTCGGGATGGATTGCTAGTTGCAGTTTGCGCGTAATGGTTGTCCGTTTTACGCTTCAGCGATATTACGGGATGAACGTGTCCAACACACCGGGGAATACTTGCCACCTACGTTTTAGAATCTTACACATCTTTTTCGGATTGTTGGAGCTTGGCAGCGACCAACCCTTCTCGTGTCTGACACAGTGGAGAGAATCCCCCCCCCCCCCCCCCACTCTTCTATTGAGATAAGTATTTGCTTGACGTTATAAGAAATTGTTATTTCATCTTTGTTTTTAACAACCCAAACACTCAAACCTATGTGTTCTAAACCCTTTAAGGATGCAGATTATGTAAAAAACATAGAATCTTTCATCGTCATGAACGTAAACCTGTCCTTAAAAAATCTAATCCGTTAAACGTGCATTTAGCAAGTAGTTTTAAGTTCAATTATTGCAATTACTGCGAGACGAGTATGTGTGAAAAAAAGAAAAACCGCTTTTAAAGGGTGACATACCTATAAAAGAGTGGGAGAATTGATTTTTCTGAAATGTCTTATTCTAACAATACGGTCTTTTGAAAATATACTCGAAAAATATTGTTGGAAAAATTGCGAAGTTGGTGGTCGCACGTAGGCAAAATTTCAAACGCATCTTTCTTGAAATAACGTATCCAAAATCATTTGAATGGCAATTTGCCAAAATAATCTGTAACGTATTGTGCTCCACAGAATACTGATTAATGAGATTTCTCGATTTATGCATTTTTTTAAACAAAAGAAGATGCAAATTGCGAGAGAAAATGTTCTCTTTGAATTTACGTGACTGCTATTTTGGGACTTTTCAGAATCGGTCTTATCAAGTGCTAGTTGTGTAATCTACTATAATGTAAATGAAAAAACTATTTTGGATAAAACCTCAACGAAAAATCTCTATAGCGCAAACAACGTTTTTTTATTGGAAATTCTTGGGAAAACGGCTATGTCTGAGGTTATTATAATTTCAATTTAATTGTTCTTTGTAATTACTCTTCAATCGATACACAATAGGAAATTCATACTGATATTTCGATTAAAAAAAAAAATTATCCGCGAAACATTTGCTAAACTGTTCCGATTTTCCAACGCACCGAAAGTAGGTTGCAACCCCTTAATTTAGCATCCGAAAAACATGAACATAACAGAATGATGTTAATTACACAACTCTACAGCCGATTGTGTGCTGCAAAGCTATACTTTGTCTAAATCTCATCTTATCACTAATCCAATTTTAACACTTAATATCGATAGCCAACAGACACGGAGATCTACCATTTTTAACCAAATCTAATTTTATTGAAAAATTTAAGTTTCATTAAATATATTTACATCGAGTAAGCTTCTTTTCCGTGATTTTCTTGAGTGAGACTTGTCGAGGCAGTCACGCACCAAACTTCAAATGTATTCGGCCATTATGGGTGTGTGCCCCATCTTCCTATGTGTGTCCCACCTATCTTCCATGATTTTTATGTCTTGGGAAAAGCGTCTGAAGGAGCCAAAATTTCCTGCTAACGACAAGGACTGAAGGAGCCAAGATTTCCTGCTAAGTTATCGTGAATCTTTATTTTCATTCCGAAATATGAAACATAAAAGCACGTTTCACGAAATCTGTAATCGGTTTTATAATTTTTTTATAACATACCCTCCGCATATACCAAAAAAATGGATTAGGGTAGTTCGAATAAGCTCGTATTCACTTTGCTGCCGTCGACATACAATTGAATTATCTTATAACAGCAAATAATGAAAGAAAGTAAAACACTTATATAACCTGACAATGACCCTCCCTATGGAACGAAAATTCATTTGGAAACCCTGTGTAGTAACTCAAAATATAGGTTGGTATGGTATAAGTCTCAACAGTAGTCACTTGACAAAAAATCGAACAAATGTTGCCGGCGCCAAGATTTTTTGTTGTTGTTTTGTGTTGTCGGTGCTTCGGCGTCGATCGTGTGGTACTCCGTCATTCTCGTTTTTCTCACGACTCGACAATTGTCAACGAAACTTCGATGTTTTATTCAAAATTAGCAGTACGTTCGTTTACAGGGATTGAAAACTTACTGATGTAATCCCGAGAAAAAAAAAAACAAAAAACTATTAAAAACTTGAAATATACTTGCGTTTTGATCTAAAAATACTCCACCGAGTAGCTTTATTTCGTTATTTTGGTCCTCTTTCGATTTCAAACTCCACTTTGTTCTCGGTCTTTTTGTAATTGATCGCTCTTCGAAATGCTGCTTGAATCATCCAGCTGCGATTTTTTCGCCGATTTTTCAATTCGATCCAGTCGTTTTCCATACAGCTTCCTTCGCTTATTTTTCGACTATTTCTCGTGTGCCTATCCCTGGGGAACAAATCGATTTAGCGCCATGAATCCTTAAGGGGCTACATCTACCTAGAGACCTAAAATAAATGGCCGAATTCGGATTTTTTCCTGGGAAACGCATGGAAAATGCAATGTTTTACCCACCTAGATAGATATAGCCTGTTGAAACCCTTCTGATAAATTGATAGTAACGAAGTTGCGACCGTTCGATGTATTTTGACGTTTCGACATCGTGGCCAAGGTTGTCAAAAGTTCCCACTTCATGTTTATTTTCGATTTTCATGATATTTCAAGCCGATGCGATGGGCAAGGCTCAAATCTATCCAACAAATATTTCAGGAACGATGTTTTTCGTTTCTTTTTTTTTTATAAAGTAACATCATCATAAATTTGATTGAAAAATTCTATAATTTATTGATTGTATAACGAACAGAGGCGGGTAGAAAATCAGTACAATTTATTAGCAAACGAGTGGCTGTGGGCAACACTCTGGGGTGTCTCCAAGGAAAACAGCGGAGTGTGGGATAATAGTGAAAAGGACCGCAAAAGCCCGCAAGGGCATGCGAAGGAAGGTTCGAAAAAAATATGAACGGTCTATTTAAATAATAAATGTCACTTCGCGGACCGTTGTGGCCATTTCGCCATAGATTGAGAATCTTTTATCGTCGCGTGTTTCCAACGACGAGAGCTGTTAAAATGAAGAAAAAAAACGTCCGTTTAGGTGCCAATATTCGAAACCCCGATAAGAGTGTGCGTGATTATCTGCAGAAACAAACGATCGGCAGATGTCGCATCGAAGAAATTATTAATGCATTCCGTCCCGTTGTTTCACTGACCGTGAACTCGAAACCTGTTCGAGATGCCAAAAGACGATTGGGCACGCTGAAAACCGCACGTCGCCATTGGTGAGAGCAATTCGCACCTTATTCACAGTCGGTGACAGCACATGCCACGGATTACGTCGCGTTCGAACGTAAATAACGCAAGTGAGTGCCGCCTTTGAGATACCGATTCGAAAAATCTGTACTAATGCCGTAGTTAATGAATTCTGGATTGCTGTTTTATTTTTAATTAAATAATCTGAATCTTTCATTTAAAGAATTTTCTTTTTTGGTGGGCCAAAATTGACCCGCAAAAACAAAAGAAAGAAGGAAATCCTCGGTGCTTTGGAGAAATAAGATTCGATCGAACAGGATCGAACGATCAATCCATTTTTCGACTCGTGATCGAAGAGGATCCATGGAGACTGGGGCAAGGGGGAAAGAACGAAATAGGAAAAGTTACTGGAACGACGGATTCCAAAATCGGGCCAATTAAGAGCGTCCAAGTTTGACGACGAGCAGCGCATTG